>PVJC01021858.1:0-27867 GCA_004026665.1 Murina feae | reverse complement strand
AAACTGTGGTACATCTACACAATGGAATACTATGCTGCTGTAAAAAGGAAGGAGTTCTTAGCATTTGCAGGAGTATGGATGGAGCTGGAGAACATAATCCTAAGTGAAATAAGCCAGTCAATGAAAGAAAAATACCACATGTCCTCACTCATCTATGGATAATAATAACCATTATAAACTGGTGAACAAAAATAGATTCTGAGGCAGAACAACATCAAACAGACTGTTAAATTACAGCAACAAGGACAGGGACATGGGGGTGGGGTAACAGATCAGACACGGGACTTTTGTGTATGCATTTAAGCATAACCAATGGACACAAAACACTGGGGGGTAGGGAGGCAGGGGGAAGGGCAGGGGGAAAAAGAGATATATGTACTAATCTTTGTAAAGCTTTATGTAATTTTTAAAAATGTAAAAAAAAATTTAAAAAGAGCCATAAAAGTCATGTTATAACTAGAAAATTATGTCCTTGAAAATATATGCCAAAGAAATCAAGTCACCCATTTCATCTAAAAAGAACCCTCAAAATATATACCCTAATAAGAATGAATTAAGCCTGGCTGGTGTGACTCAGTGGTTAAGCGTCAACCTATGAACCAGGAGGTCGGTCAAGGTTTGATTCCCGATCAGGGCAATGCCTGGGTTGCAGGCTTGATTTCCAGTGTGCGTGCGGAAGGCAGCTCATCAATGATTATCTGTCATTGATGTTTCTATCACTCCCTCTCCCTTTCTTTCGGAAATCAATAAAATATTTTTAAAAGACTGTTAATAGTACTATTCTTAAACAAGAAGGAGATGAAAAAATTAACAATTCTGGAGTACCAGCTCTGCCTTGGGTTCTGGGTTAAGGTCTTGACATACTCATTCATCAAATGTGCATTTATTGAGCCTCTACTATGTACCACTGAAGATACAGTGCCAAGGAGAGACACAGCCCCTGCCGTCATGAAGCTTATATTCTAATAGGAAAGGAAAAAATTAATAACAGCTAACACTGTGCATGTGCTTTGTGGCAAACTACAATCCATGGGCCAAATCTGGCCCACTGCCTGTTTTGTAAATAAAGTTTTATTGGAATACAGCCATGCTTATTCATTATGGATTATCTATTGCTGTTTTTGCAATACAGCAGCAGAGATGAATAAATGAGACACAGACCTGCACCTAAAGTTTTTACTACCCAGCCCTTTATAGAAAAACATGCCAACCACTGGTCTAAACACAACAAAGCTTAGATGCAGGTGTAGTACTCTTCTTACATTTTGCAGAAGAGGAAACCGAGGCACAGAATGACAAAGGAACTCGTTTGAAGTCACACATGTAGGAAATGTAGGAATTACAGCTATAATACAGTATATTGTAAAATCCATGCTTTGAAAACTATGCTCTACAACCTACCAGATCAGAATATAATCAGGGTGATTACATTCCAGCTATAAGAAGTGCCCTGAAGTAGAATGTGTAGTGCTTCACTGAGGTATAAAGCTGAGGCTAGGATCTGAAGGGTGAGGATGGGCTGTCTCGGTGGAAATGGGGCAAATTCCAGGTGTAAGAACAGTGAATGAGGGAGGGTTAGAGATGAGAAAAAGCTGGTCCATTGAAGGAACAGTGAGGAAGCCAGTGTAACGGGTGATAGAGGGAGGAGGGAGTGGTGCCTGGTGGATCTGATGAGAGAGGCAGGAGGCAGATTACGCAGGACTGGGGAAACCAGTTTGAACTTTACACCAAGAGCAATAATGAGACATTGAAGGGTCTTAAAACATGATAATATTATATTTGCTTTCTTTCAAACATGACTCTGGATAGAGTGTGAAAATAAGGTTGGAAGTTGGAGACTAAGAGTGGAAGGAGAGACCCATTAGAGGCGATTGCCAAAGTTCAGATGAGAATGATGGTGTGAGCAGGGCTAGGAGAGTGGAGAAGGAGAGAAATAGACTCAGATGTGACTTGGAAGGGGCAGAATCACTATGACTTGGTGAATGATTGGCAATGGTGGTGTGAAAGAGAAGGCAGTCAGGGCAGGGCACATGGTATTTAGTGTGTATTGCTTCTAGGTTTTGAATTGTAACAATCAAATCTGCTCTAGTTGGTTGGAAAAAGTGAATATTATAACAGAAAGAATGAGTATTATATTAGGTATGAACTGCCTAAGAGAGTCTTTGGAAGGAGGAATGCTCCAGGTTCTTGGCTGAGTTTCAAGGAACAACTCCTTGGTGAACGTGGAAAGGAGACCCCAGAAGGATGCTGCCTGTGCAAGACGGAAATGTCCCATCCTCCTCTATACTCACACTGCTCCTCCAGGAAACAAAATCCCAACTGGTGCATCTGATTGGTGGACTCTAAGTCACATGTCTGCATCCTTGTAGCAAAGGAGGCTGGGCAATGTTGTGGCATATTACTAAGCTACAATAATCAACAATGTAGTATTGGCAAAGGACAGTCATTAGATGGATGAAAAAGAAGAGAGAGTCCAGAAATAGACCCACACTTACGGTCAATTAATATTTAACAAAGATGCCAAGGTGATATGGTGAAGAAAGAATAGCCCTTTCAACAAATGTTGCTTGAACACCTGGATATCCATAAAGAAAAACATGAACTCCATCCTTACCTCATACTGTTCACAAAAACTCAGAATGGATCATAAACCTAAATGTAAAAGCTAAAACTATAAAATACCTAGAGAGAAAAATAAAATAAAATACCTAGAGAGAGAAAAAATAGGAGAAAAATCTTTGTGACCTTGAAGTATAAATTTCTATTTAGATTGTATTACCAGTTACCAAGTATCCATCCCCTGGTGGTTTCCCAACCCCTCTCAGGCACCACCATCCAGTGGACAGCATTGTTGACTTAACATCATTGATTCCATCCCAGATGCTTTATCTGAGTTCATCAGAGAAATCCCATTCCTTAGGCCAGTGAATGATTCAGCATGTGAACAACCTAACCAATGAGATGTGAAGAAACTTCTTAAGGTGATTCAAGAAAAAACACAGGAAGTAGAATCTCTTGTCCTGCCTGCACCGGATGTTATCATATCTGGATGGCAAGCCTGGAATAGCCACAGCCTTCTTGTTCCCACACCAGCCTGAGCATGATGATGACACAGGACAGACGGCAGAGTTCAGACAGAGAGAACCTGGCCTTGAGGATTCTGCATCAACTCTCCCTAGAGCCTCTGTGGCTCCAGCTACCGTCCAACGTGAGATGGCAGGTGTCCCTATTGCTTGAATCACTTAATTCCTGTTTCTATCGCTTATAGGAGAAAGGATCCTGATACCAAAACCCCAAGAGGCTGATTGCTTTGCTCTATATCCCATTGTCAGTGTGATCAAAACTGGAACTAGAATCTCAGCCTCCTGTCAGCCAAGTTGTCTTTCATTCACTTGTTAACTGACTGAAATGGTCTTGCCCATTTTGGTTTGATGAATACGCAAAATACCTTTTTTCTAATGATGAAAAGCTTAGATGATTTAAAGAGAAAGTCCAGAAAAAATAAATGTCTGTTGAATATGATGCATAATACAGATGCTTGCTTTGGTATTATTTTCCAATAGAAAGTAATTTATAGCTGAAAACACTTGGTTTAATGTAATACATGGAATAGCATTATCTCCTTTAGATACATATTGAAGCAAAACTGGAGTTGTTTTTAACAACATTTGTGGAGGAAAAGCTGCTGAGAAAGATTCTTTCTCGCAGTAACTCTTCTTAAAGCCCACGTAAATAAAATATGAGAATCATTACTTTCTGCAGCACCAATAGTCATCAAAATGGATGTTGGGGTTGTCCCTTTATTTTCTTCACACTTTGTGCTTTACTTTTTAGCAATTCTTTTCCGTAAATCTGGCTTAAACTTTATTTCCATATTTGGAACATTTCCTACAACCAATAGTTTCATTTTATCTCCAGATCTAGAGGGAAGAAGCTCAGACATCTGCTCATTGATCTTGCTTCCTTGAGGCAGGTAGGTCTTTGCCTTGGAAGAAGTGAACTCATGCTGCTCTTACAGTCCCCTGCAGGTACTCACAGCCCTGGCCTCTGAAATGCCTTCTCAGCACCAGGAAGTTCTTCTCGGGTCTGCCATAAGCCTCACATTTTGCAGTTTTGGTGTATGGGATGACCCTCCAATCAAGTGGGCCACTCTGGCCAGGGCCACGTGTCCTCATTTTGGTGCCTCCATAACTGATAGAACCTCCTTCATCCTGGATTCAATCACAAGTACTTTGCTCAGGTGCCCCCTGATGCCCTATCACTGCCTTCATTGGTGTCTCCCATTTCTCACACTGCTCATTGGCCACCCAAGACTACTTGATGGCTCCCACAACAATCTGGGGACACAGCCCGGCCTCCTCTCATGGGAGTCTCTTTATAACTGGAAAGACCACTGTCCTGGTCTGCCGGTTCAGTGCTCCAGTATGCCTGCTTCTGTCTGGTACACTTTTTAAGAGCGGTCCCTTTCTTTCCAACAAGGTCTTGGTTTAGTTAATAAATTCTATGATTAAACCTCAAAACCCATCCTTCCTATACATGTGAAGGCGACCAGGCATTCAGTGTGAACCCATGCTGAGGGCTGCCTGCCTATTGCCTCCGTCCCTCCTTACTGCCACCTGCAGAGCAGATGTTATAAGATGAACAAGTGGAAGATGAACACAGGGAATGGGCGAGCTGGGATTCCTTCCTGGTGTTGCCTGACTTCAAACACTGGACTCTGGGTTCTACATCACATTGTGTTTTGGAGAGCCAGCATTCTTTATAGCAGCTGCAATTCTTGGTGCACAGGAAACGGCTAGGTCATTGAGAGTTTTGGGTTAGTGATCAAAGCCAGACTTGAGCTAACTCTGTTGGGCCTGTACGAATGGGCCATTGTCTGGCTCTGAAACAAATTCTTCTGTTCTTTGAAGTCACAACATTTCTGTCTTTCCACTTTTTTAGGAATCCTGAAAGGGGACAGAGATTTGAGGGGGTTCCCCAAACACATTTCCATGCCTCTAAAGAGGGGTGAACATTTCCACTGAGAATTGGATGCTAGTATCTGAACCAAGTGGTAAACAAAAATGTAACCCAAGGGCACTTGAATTCTGATTCCAGCCTAAAGAGCAGCCTGGGTTTGCTATGTAATCTACAGCAGGACAGCCTGATGCAGCTCCCTCCCTACAACCCCAGAAGGCCAACACAAGGTCTCATGCCTAGACTTCCAGAGGTGATGAGATTGTTCCTGCACCCCAAATCACCACCTTCTCCTTCTGGCCCTCACAACCCAGCATGCCCCGCCCCCGCTGAGGACATTCTGCTCCTCCCCATCCAGCCCCCTCTGGCTCCTGCTGGCTCTGTAAGAGGCACAGGCCCTGGGCCCTGGTTACCCGGGCAGGAGCCCAGACACTGCCCCTGTGTCCAGCTCTGCCTCTCCACTCCCCCAGCAGGATGTTAAGGATCCTGAGCCAAAGGAACACATTCCGCTTTGGAGAAGCTTCTCAAGGCTTCACAATGCAACAGCATTTGGCTTGCAGTGTCTATAGTGTGGACACCACCAGCCCTAATGAAACTGTCTCAGGTCATGAAGCCGGAAAGGTGATGAAGGTGCAAACTCAAACCAGACATATCAATATGGGGGACTTCCCCCCTTTTGCAAAGGGATCCAGAGAAAGGAAGGAGATTCAGAGAAACACCAACAGGCCTCTTCTTTCCACTCTGATGCCAGCTCTGCAAAACTGTGCCTGGGGCCTCAGCACTGCTCCTGGGAAAGAGACGGACAAAAGCTCCAGGCTGAGCCCAGCTGGAGGTGGACATCCATGTGTGTTCCTTCTGTGCTCCAGGCAAAATCCTCCAGGATGCAGAGGATGAACGCTCTCCGGGAGGAAGGAGCCCACCGTTCCTGCCCCGTTTGCACATCCCTGCCTGGGGAGCAGGTACTCTTATTTGCCTCCCATTCTTCTAGCATGCTCAGAAAGAAACAGCCTATTGCCTAGCGCCGAAAGGATTTTTGAACACAACTCTGAAAGGGATGGACTGTTACCCGAGAGGGAGAAGCCAGCTGGCCCCCTGAAAGGAAGAGAGGCGGAGGAAGCCTTCCAACACAAAACAAAGCCTCAGGGCGGGAGGTGCGGCAGAGGCCGGGTTGGGTCTGAGTTGGAGAGCTCCGCTCCCTGTGTGTGGCTGGTTCAGGCTGGCACGTGCAATCTTGGCGCACGCATTCTTTGTCGCCCCAGTCACGCTGTCATCCCAAAATTCTGCATTCACTTCGGCATGACATTGGCCATATTACAGTCCCTTCTGCTTCCCACTCCAGCCTGCAGCAATCGCAGGGGGCTGACCTCTGCCCAGAGAGACAAATGCTCACTTCCCCACTCACCCCGTTAAACATTGTTTTCTAAACTCACACGGGACCCCTGGAGTCAGAGCCGCTAGGCAAGCAGGAGCTTGAATAATGTGCTCTCAACACATTGAAAATGATGGCTCAGCTGCAATGCCTTTCTCCCTTTCTTTCTTTTTTTTTTTTTAAATATATTTTATTGATTTTTTACAGAGAGGAAGAGAGAGGCATAGAGAGCTAGAAACATTGATCAGCTGCCTCCTGCACACTCCCCACTGGGGCTGTGCCCGCAACCAAGGTACGTGCCCTTGACCAGAATCGAACCTGGGACCCTTGAGTCCACAGGCCTACGCTTCATCCACTGAGTCAAACTGGTTAGGGCTCTTCCTTTTTCTTTTCTTTCTCCCTCCTGCTTCCCCCTCTTCAATCTTCCTTCTCACCCTTCTTTGGCTCAACTGGACTCTGCCCTCCAGAGCAAATAGGAATGTGTGAGGGAGGAGAAGAGAGTACCCTGCAGTCACAGGGAGCCTGAGAGGGAAGGATGGTGATCATTCACCTGGAGAAAGTGGATTCCGCCCTCCCCTCTGAGACCCCAGACTTCTCAAGGATGAGGACTTTGCCTCATCTTTTTCAGGTGCCTTCCGTCAGCTCCTACACCACAATGTGCCTTCTGAGTATTTGTTCAGTGCTTTGTGACTAACTGCTTTCTGCAGGCCTTCAGTGGCATGTAGGCAGTTAATTGAAGACCGAGATCAGAAACCTCACTAATATCAGGGCGCTCGACCCCTGAGCCTCAGCTGGAGACAGCAGCTGGGAAGGTGTCTCTCTCTAGCAGGGCTTGATGGAGCAGATTGTAAATGCCCCATTAGGATCTGTTTGCCTTCCGTCACTGCAGAAGTTGTTAACATATTGAAATCATGCACACAAACACACATGCAAGGTTAATGACTTTTAAGACCTGCTTCAACTCAGAACTTACCTGCTTAAAATGCTTCAGTGGCCCACCACCAAATTGGTAAGAATAGTCACAGTCCTACAACCATCAGGCTCTGTACCAGCAGGTCTCAAACTTCTAAGTCTCGGAACCCCGTTGTACCTGTAAAAGGTATAAAGAACCTTGAGAAGCTTTGTGTATATGGGCTATCCCTATCAACACTTAACCCTATTAGAAATTTAAACTCAGAAACTGTTATTCTTAGTTATGAATGAATTTTTAAATGATGATAGTGAAACCATTACATATTAGCATAATTAATATAAGTAACGTGTCTGATTAACAGAAAGAAAATACAAGCTTATAAAGACTGATTCTGTTTTCCAGAACAATTTTTAGTAAAAAAAAAAAAAGAGAGAGAGAGAGAGAGAGAGAGAGAGAGAGAGACATTGTTTTACATTTTTGCAAATCTCTGTACGCCTGACAACAGAATACATCTGGATTCTGACATCTGCATTCGATCTGTTGTGATATATCATGTTGATAAATCTGAAGACAAGTAGGACTTACACAAACAGGCAGTTGGAAAAGGAAGAAGTATTTTAATAGGCATTTCAGATCACTGTGGACATTTTTTTTTTTTTTGATACTACACCAAATCTCAGCACGTGGTCATATCTTAACAGTCCCAGTGTGGAACGTGAAATCATACCAGCGACCTTTTCATATCCGTTGCCTCAAAACCCATTCAACTGTCTTGCCCTGTGAATGGTTCTTTTACTCATACATGATTGTGAGCCGTCACGCATCGATCATTTGGACAATATTGGTTCACCCAGATGTTCGTGAGCAGGTTATCCCTGTGGACACTGAGGCTCAGTCCTGCTGGGTAGGGACTGTTAGGAGGTAGAGTAGAGCTTGTCTCAGAGTTAGGCCACCTGAGGTTTGAGGAAGCTGGGGCATTTATCCTCCAACTCTTGTCAGCATTGGCTAATGGCTACTTGCAGGTACCTTCTTCTCTGCTTGCATAGGATGAGTGCGCCAGAGAAGCTCTCCGATGGAGAATTGCAGAAGCTTGCTGTAGGAAATCACTGCATACAATGGGATGGTGGATGCCATGGAGCATGGAGGGACCAACAACAGCATCTGCTACCTTCACTATTCTCCCCTCAAACTGGCCTTCTTTTGCCCTAAGTCAGGGTCTTGCCACATGCTGTTTCTTCTACCTGGAACCTTCTTGTGCCCAACTCTTTCCCTGCCTAACACCTACTCATTCTTCAGGTCTCTGCCCACAAATTCTGTTCTAGAAAGGGCTTCCATGAACCCCACCATTCTAGAACAATTCCCCTGGCAGAGTCACTGAATACACACTAAGTTTTTCTTCTCAAAGAGTCGCCCTGCTCCCATGGTCCAGCTAATCCAATAAAAGAGTAATATGCAAGTTGAGCATCACTCTGAGACACCTAAGCCACGCCCATCAGCCAAGCCACACCCACCAGCCAATCAGAGTGACTGTATGCAAATTAACCCAGCCAAGATGGCAGCCGGCAGTCATGGATCTAGAGAAAACAAGAGGCTTCTGTTTGGAGGAAACTGCCTGCCTCAGCTGGCTGGGCTTCTGCTCAAGGTGACATAGTTTCAATTATAGAAGCCACCGAGCTGAAGCAAACAGGAGACTTGGCTCACAGCAACAAAGTTTCAATTATAAAAGATAAATGAACCCCAGAAACCTGATTCCAGACAGCCTCACTGGGACCTTGGGTCAATGGGAGCTGTGGGCAGCCTGAAAATGGTCCTCAGCCCCTCACCCAGGCTGCCCAGGCACCCCAGTAGGGACCCAAACCCTGAAGGGACTGTGGGCAGCCTGAAAATGGCCTTCACACCCTCACCCAGTCTGGCCAGGCATGCCAGCAGGTTGGACATCCCCCGAGGGGTCCCAGACTGTGAGAGGGCACAGGCCAGGTTGAGGGACACCCCCCCAACCCTGAGTGCACAAATTTTTGTGCACCGGGCTCCTAGTAATTATATATTTGTGTTGCTCTTTACTTAATGTCTTCCCACTAAACCAGCATCTCTGTAGAGTGGTGATGAGGACCATGTCTATGACTGTTTCTTCCAGTCTTTTATCACCAGCACCTAGAACAGTCTAACACATGGTAGACACTCAGTCAATACTGGCTGAGTCAATGGGTGGGTGGTTATAAATAAAAATGTGTATGAAAGGTACACAGCTAACATTTACAGTAGCAATTCAAAGTGAACAATTGAGGCAATCATTCTAGAAAACCCGGGAGCTCTACTGATTATGCCCCTTTAATAGCTGAAAATCAAATCAAAGTGTCCTGAAGGAATGACAATCTTGTCCTGTTTGGAACCACAGCTAGATGGCAGCGTTATGTGTCATAGCTCAGTTGCAGTCCCCCCTGTGCTTCTGTATCCCAGCACACCAAAACGCTTTCCCCCCTACTAGGATGTGGATTCTACAAATACATGGGCACATAGGCATACAGTTTTAGAATAAAAAGAAAAGCAAATACAAGAAAAAGATGCTCAGTGTGTCCTTCCAAATTCTCACAAGAGCCATCGTGGGCCATGAATGTTGCACCTAACATAGAACGCAACAAGGAAATCCAAATGAAGAATGAATGAATGAATGAATGAATGATGCATGAGAAAGAGCAGAATGATGGCAGGAAGAAGCTTTCTTTTGTAGATTTCACACAGACTGCGTTTTATTTTTCTAAAGCAGGCCACTGTCTAGGACACTTTCTGGCTCTGCTTATATGCACTGCCAGCTAGCATAAACCAGAAGAGGAACTTAACAGACACCATACAAATCATCTCCTAGCACACATGCTCCATTTTTTATGCCTACTACAATTTGCAAAGACCTGGTCACTGGAATAGCAATCTCCTTAATAGACTCCATTTCCCTTGCAGTGCCCTTTGAAACAACTGAGCTCTGTGATGGACAGCAGTGTTCACAAGCCCCTTCTCATGGTTCTTAAACCTGATGCTGGGAAGTGCGAATTCCCTGCAGCCTTTTCTCAAGCTCAGGTTCTGCGGGAGAGTCAGTCCCAAATCTAAATGCCCAGGTGCCTGATCTCATATGTGCTTTGAATAATGGCATCTGCTCTCAGAAAATCAAACCAAATTAGGGAAAGCACTCGCCTGCAGGATTTTCATTTTGTATTAGTGACATGAGCTGGCTCACACACCACGCTGTTTTAACCATTCAGCATTGCGGAGTTAGGAACCGTTTCCACAAATCCGCTCTAGGATTCTAAGCGTGCGTTTCCCTTGCTGTTACGGGAGGCAAAGGAAATGGGTGCTGGAAAAAGCAGGCCGTGTCAAGGTAAACGCGGCAGCCATTTGCTCGGCAAAACATGCAGGTACCTTCTTCTTACAGAAGAGAGACAATATTTGATTTTAATTACTGACAAAATGTTTGAGATGTCAAGGAATACAATACATTGAAACACAATACATTAAAACACAATACATTGAAGCATAACAGCTCCAAAAGAGGTAAACAAATACTGTATAAGTATGAAATAAAAGTGCAATGAATGACCAAACATAACTTGTGCCTCTCACTTACTGCAGAATTGTCTGAACATCAAAACCTGCGTTCAGGGTTCTTCAGGTATCTGAATATCCGTGGAGCGGACTCCTTAGGCAGGCAGGCAGGCAAGCAGGCCATAGGCTGCCAAGCATCCCAGCCCCAAAGAAATACACAAGAGAAACAAAAAGAACTGGACCAGTGGCCAGGTGGCTACCCCTGGCCATCTTGTGGGCCCTACTCCCTCTCATGGTCCTTGGGTTTAAGTGTTTGCATCTGGCTGCACGGAGCCTGCTGAGAGACATCAGGTGAGCATACCTTTGGAGAGCACAGGGAAAGATGTCCTGAGCTCCCCAAGGAGAGGTTGCAGAAGGTTAGTGGATGCAGAACGTTAGTGGGTGGAGAGGCTCCTTTAAAAGAGCTTTTACAACCCTGGCCCATGTGGTCCAGTTGGTTGGCCATCATGCCATGCACCAAAAGGCTGCCCATTTGATTCCCGCTCAGGCACATGCCCAGGTGTCGGGGCTTCATCCACAGCAAGAGGAATACAGGAGGCAGCTGATCAATGTTTCACTCTCACATGGATGTTTCTTTCTCTCTCTCTCTCACTCACTCTTTCTCTCTCTCTCTTTCTCGCTCGCTCTCTCTCTCTCTCTCTCTCTCTCCCTCCCTCCCTCTCTCAATCAATCAATTTTAAACATCTTTTTAAAAAGAGAGAGCTTTTAGGGCATCCCTGAGACTTGCGGCCCTTACAGAGTAAAACCCAGCATCT
Organism: Murina feae; assembly: GCA_004026665.1. Classification (NCBI taxonomy): domain Eukaryota; kingdom Metazoa; phylum Chordata; class Mammalia; order Chiroptera; family Vespertilionidae; genus Murina; species Murina feae. The sequence continues at coordinate 16,280 of PVJC01021858.1, read as the reverse complement.
ACCTAATGTACACTTAAGCCTGGGGAGTGAGTCTTTATAAGCTCCAACTCCTAATGACCATCATCCATAGCACCTTTCCACTCCTGCTAAAAGTCTGTCCTTTGGTACCTTGGTCCTCCATCCTCCTCATTGTCCTCCCAATGGCTTTCCTCCTCATGAGTCCCCTGATCCTCATATCACTGGGCCTGGCTCCCCATACTTCTGTGTCCTCAGAAGCCAGCTTGCTCACCCATGGGGCAGCAGCTAGAATTCCCAAGATTCTCAGGGTTTCAGGGGTCCAAGAGGGATGGAACTCCATTCCATAAACCTGTAACCTCAGCTCCGAAATATTTCCAAGCCCCGAAAGACTAATTTAGCCCTCTCTAGTCTCAACAATCAGCAGAGCCTTCAGCTGTTTTTAATATTAGGAGAAGAACCAAATAGCAGAGTATCTCTGGGAGAGCCTTTGGCATGTAGGCATGTACATGTACCATGTGTATATTCCCAGAACACCTCCCGTTCTCACCAGACAGCTCACACTTAGTGGAGCTGAACATGTGCCAAGCTCGATGGTGAGCTTGCAGTCCCTGTTTACTTATGGAAGCCTCCCAACAACGTTAAGAGGAGTAGATGAGCTGTGACAGTGCCCATTTTAAAGATGAAGAAACGGAGGCAGAGGGAGGTTAAGAAACATGTTCAGAAAGTGGCAGAGCTGGGAATCCACGCAGGACATTCAATCTCTAGAACCTGGGTGCCAAAGCTGGTCCAAGTTCAAGGATGATGAAGTCATAGCACAAAGAATTCGTATTTCTGGTTTATGCTCAGCTGTTCTTTTTCTTTCTTTTTTTCCTGCAAAAAGCTTTATTGTTTCCCTTTGGTCCAATGCATGGGAGAGAGCTTCAGGGTGGTTAAAAGAATAGTTAGGAGTTTCAAGGAGAGGCTCAGGCAAAAGTCAGACACCAGGGGTTGCAGAGGTTGCTGGCTGTGCTTAGGGTGAGCCTTTCTAAGAGATCCCCGTCCAGCCCAGCCTGGGGGCCAGCAGCCTGCAGAGGGGAGTCAGGTGTCGCCCATCTTCTTGATGACTTTCACCTCCTCACCCCGGAAGTGGTTCTGTAGGAAGTCACAGAGACAAGGGTCTGTGGGGAGAACCTAGGGCCTGCAGCTCCAAAAGGGCCTGGTTCAGGTTCCTCTCCTGAGTTTTGCCCATTCGTCCTGGGAAGGTTTGTGCACGTCCTGGAGGAGAATGTAGCCACTGCACTGGTTTTGCATCTTTAAGAGAGATGCTCAGCACCCTCAGTTTCCCCACCAGCTCTCAGAAGAGGCGGACCACGCCCTCCAGAGCACATCATCAGGCTGAAACAGAAGCCCAGGGAGAGGTAGGTGTTGGCGGCCACAGATGCAGGTTGTCCAGGCGGTTGACCGCAGCCTCCACCTGGGTGGAACAATTCTGACGAATTTGGGAGCTCATGCTTGTTCGGCAATAAGGGGGTAAGGTAAAAAAAAAAAAAAAAAGTGTGTTGGCTGGTCTCGGAGGTGGTGACTGGATAAGATGCTGGAGGGGGTCAGAGGCTGGAAGAAGGGGCATCCCTGGGTCTGTTCTGTCCAAACACTGCAAAAGGGAGAGACAGATCTGGGGCTGCCAAAAGCACTGTCCAACTGTTATTTCTTTTTAAGAAAAACTCCAATCCCTATTTTAATCACTCATTTAAATGGTTAAGCATGTATTAAGCACTTATGCTTTGGGGATTAAAGACTTCATGAAGTTAATCAAACAGATATAAATAAATATGCTGCTATTCTAGAACCGCAAATGAGGCATTGAATTCAGAAAGGTGGTATCTGTGACCCTCTGTGGAACCTTCCAGCTCCCAGCGAGCAGATGACGAATAGTGGTGGCAGCTCGGATCTGCACAGCCCGAGCCCAGACGCCTTCAGTCCCTCTCGTTCAAACAAACCCTGGTGCCTGATCACCATTCTTAAAGCAATGCAATTAGTTAGAGTGATGAGCACCTACATTGGAGCTTTGCCAGTGTAGAAGTGAAATATTTTTAGGGGGAAAAAATAACCCCTGTGATGAATATATTGCATAATTACATATTGGGGATAAAAAGTATAATCAAATTTCAGGTCAAGAAATAGTATTTATTACGCCCTTTCGTCATGTAAGGACTGTAAGACGTTTGTATAGATCAGCTGGAGACATTTCTGATGTCGAGGAGCTGCCATAAACACTTGGAAAGCAGGGAGATAAGTACTCAACAACATTGAGTAACCATATTATGACAACTGCAGACAGAGTTATATTAATAAAATTGTGCCCAGGAGGAAGAGTCTCCCACAGTTTAGGACTCCCAGACGGTATTTTAAGGGCTTTTAGGGGCATAGTACAGGGTTGTGGTCATGTCTGCACACTCTCATTCTGTTCCCTTTGCCACAGCCTGAGGGCAAGTTGAAGTCCCACCCACCTCACTGGAGGCTGGTGAAGTGATGCTTCTGGGCTGCCCTTCCGCTGAGGCAGGGCTGGAATTCTCTGCAGAAGCTCTGGTTCCTCAGTAGCTCCAGAGTCACACGGCGAGGGGACGAGTTGCTACCAGTTAGAGAAGCCAGCACCCTCAGGAATGTGAGACAAGAGGGGTGCTGTATTCGACATTCATGGGAATGTAAACAGAATGCTAATCTCAAAGAGGGAGCCAATAGCAGGAGGTAGAAAAAAATCCATTTGAAAATAGCTAACCCACTGCCTACCTGAATGGGATGATGGAAAGGCTGCTTGGTAAGTAGGAAGGTTTAGGAGAGCAGACATACCAACTGGGTTCCTAACAAAGGCTGCTGTAGGAGTTATTGCTGCTAATATGTTCACTCGAGTGTGCATGTTACATTCAGACAGCTTTCTCCTACAGCAGTCACGACGATGTCCAGGTTCTTCACTGTATTCGATGTTTTGTGATTAAACAAAAAGACCACTGACAGGGACTTTGGAAACTCTAATGTGCATCAGTGACGTCAAACACAAAAATCGATGACCTCAGGGTCTCACCATTGATTTACAGTTTTCTTCCTGCAAAAACAAAAACAGAACCACACCTAAAAGTCCAGGCTTGAATGTCTATTATATGATAGCATGGTATCTATTTTGTTTAGTGTAAAATCTGCAAGGTCACATCTTTCACGTTATATTGAATAATATTTAAATAAACTGGGTGTGGTAAATAATTAATTTGCTAGGTTTTTGTGCATTCGTCAATTTGCCAAATTCTGACATCTTCTAATGTCTTCATCAACTTGAAATTGTCATGTCAAAGTCAGTAAAACATGTTGGAGTGAATAGTTCTTCAGGGTGCTGATGACAATGTTATTAAACCTAAGTTACTGAGCTTATGGGCCACATTTTCATCTGAATTCATATAATTCAGCCTGAAGGCAAAAGATCCTATTAAACTAGGGCTCTTTGGAGAAATGGCAAATTCCAGGATCGGAGCAAGAAAGCACATGAGCCTGGAACATCTCGCCATGCCCCAAAGCGAGAATATGATCAAAAGGACATAAGAGCCAGTCTGAAGGGACTCTAAACTGGCCAAATATGGGACAATCTGAACATCAAAATACGATTCAAATATGTTAGATGAAATGGCTCGTCAAAGTTCACACACACATACACCCAACCTCGATGAGCAAAGTATGTATGTTCCCTACCCCATATTTGTTGGGCTTGGGCCATGGAATTTAATTTGAATGAAGAGATGGTATTGGATAAATGTGATTGCGTGGTTGGGCTTGCATTTTTGTGCTTCTGTCATCACTGTAAGGAAACCATGTCTTGGACATGTGTTGCTGGCCCAAGGAGGATAAGAACAGTCTTGGACTTAAGTTATAGCTTCAAGACAAGCCCAGGTGAGCCCAGGCTAGATCAGCCAATGCCAAGCAAACCCCACAGACTCACGTTATTGGATGTGACTGAGTTTTAAAATCCTTGGTTACATAGCACTATGGTGGCAATGAGTAACTGATAGAGCTAACCTGTCTGAAACCATGCAGATACTAAGAGTTGGAGCAAGGATGCTCAACCAACCAAGTTGCTGTGGTGCCTCCCATCACACCTGTATGGAAAAGCATTTCCTAGTATTAATAGCCTTGCCATTCATAATGATAATTCATGACCCTGAAAACTCCCAAGATACTTTCTGAATCATAAAATTAAAAATTGATTTCAGCAAAAATTGCAAATAGGTTTTATCTTCCATGTTTTAGCAATTGGTAATCGTGGCATATTTAATTAACCTTTCTGTTTACTAGCCTGGTTAAATGATACTACCATTTTTCAACTTCAACAATCATCGGAAATAGTCAATATACACAATGGTATGAAGTAGAGGCAGTGCTTGAATAATCACCAGTCTCTAATGTCAGAAAAATCAATCCTGTAAATACTGGAGCAAATTTCCTAGCAAGGGTTTTCACTCATCCAAGCATAGGTTTCTTGGGATAATTTTATTCTCTGATTTTAGTCTTATTCCAAACCCAAGATGAAAAATTACACCTGTCCTCAAACTTTAAATCCAAAGCAAATTTCTGATTTAATTCTAAAGGAAAGTTTTATGTGTTAGCTTTTCCCAATTACTACAAATATTCCTACATTTTTGCTAAACTATTTGGGAACATTTTCTCTTACAGTAACCAAGGAATTTGTTATCAGCAAAAAAAGCCTTCCTTTCTTCCCTTCTCTCTTTCTCTTTTTGTTTGTTACATGTACCTCAATACTAAATTGCATAACAAAAAAGTGCCTAGAAGTGTTGCACAGCAGTTGCCCCCTGACTGTAACCATCATTGAGCCGCACAATAGCGCCAGCATCATCCAGCAAAGTTACAAATTTCTAGTAAAAAAAAAAAGCCACTGCTCATTATTTTGGGAGAGTGTTCTAAATATCCACACAAAATGAGATAAAGAGAAAGGGGGGGCAGGAAGAGGAGGGGAGGAAGTGAAGAAAAAGGAAAAATGGAGCAATGCTCAGTCAGTGATATGCTATTGCATATATGCATGGTAGGGGAAAGCAAATACTATGAGATTCTGGGGTTTTGTCTCCTTTAAAATCTCTAACAAATACCCGTAAAGGTGAACTCCTTACAACACAACCTTATTTTCCAATATAAAAAAATGATTTTGTTTCCCTCCTGTGAAAAGGAGGCAGAATATTTGCAGAAACTGAAGTTAAAGATAGCCCTGGTGATATTGTCTGTGAAGATTTTTTTTTAATGCTCTTTTTTGATTCATATTCTTGTTAAAGAGAGAAAGCAAAGAGAATGTGAAATAAAGGGTGAGAAAACAAACACTCCTTGTAAAAGAACAGAATGCAAAGAACCTCCCTCTGACCTATGAAAAAGTAAATAAAGTCGATATCTGACCTAATTTTATAAGAATGAAACTTCGGTAGATGGCATAGACTCTTACGCTCTTGTGAAAAGTGTACGCTTTTCTGCCTCTTAGCTGGAGAAGAAGGGATCCCTTGCTCCAGAGAATGAAGCAAAAGAATCCTCCAGGCCCTGAGCAAGTTTCAAAGAGGCTGGGTATTCTCCTGCTTCCTATTCCCAATTTGTCTTTGCAGCATGTGCTGGAAGCATCTTAGATAAGAAACAAACAAAGGGGAACAATAGCTGCAACGTTGGCTTAATAACAAAGCTCTGATTCTATTACCTGGCCTCCGGTTTTTGCCTAGTAAGATACAGGTTATTTTTGTTTTTATTTTTTATAAGAAAGGAAGCCAGGACTTGATTTTACAACCATTATAGTGGAATCATATTTAACAAATGCAGAAGTTTTAAATGAGATGTAAAGCATAATATCAGAGGTGACGAGGCAACAAGAGCCCGTCTGTAGACGACATCATGAAGCAAGACACAGTCTAATTAAAAACTCAGAAAATGTTTAAGTCATCTCACAACGGTGTACAATGTATTAGAAAAAACTCGTCAACAAACTGGTGGAACGAATGTTATGCAGATTGATTGCAGAGTCCTTTGACATCAACGAAGTCATGAAAACATGTGTAAGAAGAAGAATCCATGATGCCATCTGGAGTTTGGGTTCCTAGTTCCAAACCAATTGCTAGCATAAATTCATCATTTATAAAAATAAATGATTATAAAATAAATGATTTATAAAAATAAATGATTATAATAGATTATAGAAATAATCTATTATGGTTGATAAATAACAAAGTATGAAACGGTAGTCACATATGTAATACAGAACCAGATCTGCATACATAATACTCTCGCTGTGTTAAACCTTAGTTACCTGAAAATGAATATTCATGAACTAAGAACTGGTAGACATTTTAGCACTGCGATAAATTTGCCTTTTACATATATTGGTAGATGTTATGCTATTGTACATTGTAAGGACCTATTCTTAACATTTTTTAAAAATATGTTTTATTGGTTTTTTACAAAGAGGAAAGGAGAGGGATAGAGAGTTAGAAACGTCGATGAGAGAGAATCATCGATCAGCTGCCTCCTGCACACTCCCCACTGAGGATGTGCCCGCAACCAAGGTACATGCCCTTGACTGGAATCGAACCTAGGACCCTTGAGTCCGCAGGCCAACACTCTATCCACTGAGCCAAACCAGTCAAGGCAACATTTTTAACATTTGCTAGTATTTTCCCATTTGAATTAGGATTTAAAAGTGAGGCATTGCACCCCACTTGTTTAAAGGGGTGAACCTCAGTCCTGAGAACATTTTTGGGGGCACTTCCTCTGTGCCAGGAGCAGGCTGCGAGGGCAGAGCCAGGACAGGAAGCGAGCAGTCGCACACCACTTCTGTCACTTAAATCTCAGACACACATTGGAGAGTGTGTTTTTATAGTTTTCTCCCCCTAAAATCCCTTCACACTCATTGGCTTTAGCCGGCAGTGACTTTGAAGTGACCCTAAGAGACAGATAGATGCCTGGGGTGGGAAAGGAAGCGCAGAGTTGGAGGATGGGCTGTGTGGATCTTCTCCCTCACCACTTGGCCCCTCAGGGTTATGGCAGGTGTGAGTTTGCTCTTGTGTGTGGGACTCAGGAGAGCACCACCAGCACTGTACCAGGAGATTCAAACCAGCATCACATCATCTGGGTTAATTCCGAAAATTTATTTTAAGTTTTTTAAAAATATTTTTTATTGATTTCAGAGAAGAAGGGAGAGGGTGAGGGAGATAGAAATATCAATGAAGAGAGAGAGAGAGAGAGAGAGAGAGAGAGAGAGAGAGATCACTGATCAGCTATCTCCCACATGCCCCCCACCAGGGATGGAGCCCCCAACCCTGGGGCACATGCCCAAACCAGGAATCTATCTGCGATCTCCTGGTTTATAGGTAGATACTCAACCACTAAACCACATGGTGGTTTGAGAGAGAGAAAGAGATTTGTTGTTCCACTTATTTATGCATTCACTGTTTGCTCCTTGGATGTCAACTGACCAGGGTGGAACCCAGAACCTTGGTGTATGAGGAAGATGCTCTAACCAACTGAGCTCTCCGATCAGGGCCAGAGCTGGATTATTTGAAGAGGCGATCCAATCACCTTCCATATTCCCTGGCTAGCTGGGTCGCAGCATGCATTTCCAGGGTGAGGCAGAATCTTCCGATAACCCTGGCAGGGAGTTCTCACATCCCAAATAGATCTGGTGCAGCTTATCTCCCCTGTTCCCACACTCCCAGCATCCCAATTTCCCCAGCACTTAACATAAGTGGTATTAAATCCTTTCTGAAAGAAGGTTGGACATAAGTAAATAAAGCAGCTCTCTAAAGCAACAGAGCTGGTTTGCCCACCTCATTCATGCCACTGTTTATCTAGTTACCAGGATGCATAGCATCCACACTCAGAGTTCAGGAGGTTAGTTTCAAAAACTGGCTGACAAGAACAGGTAGGAAACTGAAGCTCAGATTGAAGTGCCTGAATTACTCTATGCAACTCGGAATGAGCTTATGTAATAGTATTTTCCTAAAGACGATTGCAGATTTCGTGTGTGTGTGTGTGTGTGTGTGTGTGTGTGTGTGTGTGTGTGTGTTTAACCAGAGTAGGTGACAGCCTAAGTGATCATTACTCATGTCTGAAATTCCCTAACTGGATAATGTCTTTCATCCATCAATTAGGGAAAGGTTTAAAATGCAATCTCCCTCAGCCAATGATACCTTGAGTTAGCTCTACATTAAGTATAGTAAATTATTAGTAACATCATATACTGAGAAAGAAGGTAGGGGGAGAAATTTTGGTACCTGCAGAGGATGGGGGAAAAGAATACCATACTAGACAATCAATTTCTTGAGTAATTTCTAAAAATTACTTTATTATTGAATATAGGCCAAATAAACATTTTCTGAACAAATTAAACATTGAATGGAAAGTGGTGAGGGGAGAAGGGAAATTTTTTAAAATGAAAACTGATCAGCTTTCTTGCTAAACAAAGAGTAGTTAAATAGTACTTTGGCAATAAGCTAGGAATAGAAGGGAACTGCAGTTGATAAACTTTATCTATGGAAAACAGCTAGCATTAGATTTAATGTAGACAAACTGAAGGTTTTCCCCCTAAGACCAAGAATGAGACAAAGATGTCCACCATCATTACTTCTATTCAATACTATAATGGGGGTCCTACCCAGAACAGTTAGGAAAGAAAAATAAAAGGTATCCACATTGGAAAGAAATAAGTAAAATTATCTTTTTTTTCAGATGACATGATCTTACATATACAAAATCCAAAACAATTCACTAAAAAATGATTTGCACTAATAAGTTCAGCAAAGTGAAGATACAAAGTCAATATACTAAAATCAATTCTATTTTTGTACATTAGCAAGGAACAATCCAAAAACAGATTAAGAAAAAACAATTCTATTTACTATAGCAAAAAACAAAAACAAAAACGAGAATAGTTGGTTTGGCTCAGTGGATAGAGGCGGCATCCAGACTGAAGGGTCCTGAGTTTGATTCTGGTCAAGGGCACATGCCCAGATTGAGGGCTCAGACCCCAGTAGAGCATAGGGAGGCAGCCAATTAATGATTCACTCTTAACACTGATGTTTCTATCTCTCTCCCTCTCCCTTTCTCTCTGAAATCAATAAAAAATATATTTAAAAAAGAATATTTGGGAGTAAACTTAACAAAACAAGTGTAAAATTTGTACTCTGAAAGCTGTAAAACATTGTTGAAGAAATTAAAGATGATCTCAGGTAATGGATAGACATCTTATGTTCATGTGTCAAAAGACTTAATACAGTTAAGATGGCAATACCTTCCAAGCTGATATACAGATTCAATGCAATCTCTTTAAAAATCCCAGGTGGATACTTTTCAAACTGATCATAAAATTCATATGAAAATGCAAGGAATCCAGAGTAGCCAGACAATTCTGGAAAAGAACAAAGTTGAGGACACGCACTTCCCAATTTGAAGGCTTACAACAAAGCTGCAGTGACCAAGACACTTGGCACTGGCATAAAGATTGGCATACAAATCAAAGGAATAGAATTGAAGTCCAGAAATAAAACCTTACATTTATGGTCAACTGATTTTCAATAAGGACTCCAAGACAATTCAATGGGGAAGAACAGTCTATTCAACAATGGTTCTGGGACAACAGGGTGCTCACATGCAAATAAAAAGAAGAAGTTGTACTTCTACCTCATTGTATACATAAAAATTAATTCAAAATTAATCATAGATCTGCCCTAGCTGGTTTTGCTCAGTGGATAGAGCATTGGCCTATGGACTGAAAGGTCCCAGGTTTGATTCTGGTCAAGGGCACATGCCTGGGTTGTGAACTTGATCCCCAGTAGGGGGTATGCAGGAGACAGCCAATCAATGACTCTGTCTCATCATTGATTTTCTCTCTCTCTCCATCTCCCCTCCTCTCTGAAATCAACAAAATATATTTTTTAAAATATTAATCATAGATCTAAAAAAAAAGAGCTAAAACTATAAGACTTCTAAAAGAAAATCTTTGTGACCATGGATTAGGCAGTGATTTCTTAGATACAAATCAAAAGCACAAGAAAGAAAAGCAAAAATATGGACAAATGGGACTACATTAAAATTAAAATTTTTGTGCTTCAATGAGCACTACAAGAAAGTGAAAAGAAAGTCCACAGAATGAGAAAAGTTTTTGCAAAATAATATATTTGACATGGGATTTATATTGAAAACACATAAAGAGCTTCTAGAAATTAAAAACAAAAAGACAAATAAATCAATTTAAAAATGGGCAAAGATTTGAATGAGTATCTCTCCAAAGAAAATATACAAATGGCCAATAAACACATGGAAAGTTGTGCCATGTAATTAGTTATAAAGATAATGCAAATCAAACCATAATGAGATACTCGTCACACCCACTAGGATGGCTAAAATAAAAGGGACGACAATAACAGGCACTTACGAATATGTGAAAAATTAGAGCCCTCATTCATTGCTGGTGGGAATGTGAAATGATGCACCTGCTTTGGAAAATACTTTGGCAACCCTTCAAAATGCTAAACATAGAGTTATCATATAACTCAGCAGTTCCATTCTTAAGTATTTGCCCAAATGGATTGAAAACATATATTCATACAAAAACTTAAACACAGATGCTTATGGCAGGGTTATTCATAATATCCAAAAAGTAGTGATAATTCAGATGCCATCTATTGATAAATAGATTAAAAATGTGAACATGTCTTAAATGAAATATTATTCAGTAATAAAAAAAAGAATGAAGTACTGACACATGCTACAATATGAAGTTTGAAAACATTATGGCAGGTGAAAAAAAAGCCTGTCACAAATGATCACAAGTTATATAAATCTATTTATGTGAAATGTAAGATTTCTATATCTAACTGGAATTATGTGGGTATAAATCTGAAGCAGATTCTGATAGATTAAGATGTATATGGCAAGCTCTGAATAAACCACCAAAACACCTCAAAAATATAGTTTAACAAAATCATTACAAGAATTAAAATGTTATACTAAAAAAATTCACTTAATGCATTGAAAAAGGAAGAAGAGAATTGCTCACATTTATTGATGCAAGTTGATAATGGACAACTGAAACACTAAAAATATGAAAAACAATTTGTGAGTACACGCTTCACAAAAATTTGGTCCAAGATCCCAATAAATTCAAGGATCTTTTTATGTAGTTAGGAAAGTACAGTGTGTAAGGGTTTATCTTTAAGAGGCGTATGTACTATTTTTTCACTGTTTACTCACTTCTTCCTTGCCACCAAGGGGATATAATTAGATACATTTCTCACAATCACTGATGAGCAATGGAAGTGGAATTTTGAACAGGAAGTAAAGAAAAATTGACAAACTGTGATGGAATGGCATCTATGTGAGCTTGTGCTCCCTTTGGTACACATCACCTCTCGGGAGACAGGCTACATTTTTCAGGGAAAAGAAAACAACTCCAGGCTTCCGGTCAGGATGGGGGTGTAGGTAAATGTGATGTTCAGAACCTTCCACAACCACATCAAAACTACAACTAAGCTACCAAACAATCATCATTCAAAACTGCCAAAAATCTAGCTGAACAAAAGTCCTATAACTAAGGGTATAAAGAAGGAGAAACGTGGAGACTGATCGAGGGGTAGGGACACGGAAGGGGCTGGTCCACACCCACATGTGGTGATTAAAAATCGGGGCGGGGGGGCTGGACGCTATAGTTCAGTTTGTTGAGCATTTTCCCATGCACTGGTTCAACTCCAGGCCAGGGCACATGCCTGGGTTGTGGGTTTGACCCCTGGTTAGGGTATGTATGGGAAGCAACCAACTAATGTTTGTCACATTGATGTATTGCTCTCTTTCTCTCACCGTCTCCCTTTCTCTCTCTCTAAAATCAATAAAAACAAAAAAAAATAATAATAATTTGGAAGAATAGCTCAGCGGCAGAGGTCCTTCTGAGGAGCAAGGAGTCCCAGTCCTTTCGCCCCAGGGCTCTCGTGCTGGGAAGAGAGGTCCCCAAAACTTGTGGCTGTGAGAATCAGCACGGACTGTGGTTGAAGTCCCAGGCATCTCTCTGAAGGGCCCGTGCGTGAACTTATTCAGATGCTTTCAGCACTAGTGCTGGGGCAGCAGCTTGAAAGGCATCAGGCACCCGGAGAGGCACTGAAGTGTGAGGCTTCAGGATGAAGGCTGTAGGGTCAGCTTTCTCCAAGACAAAAGCACTGGCAGAGGCTATTGTTCCTTTGCTGAACCAGCAGGCCGGAGCCATATTTGAGTCACCATCGATCTGGCTTCACTTTTTGCCCCACCCTGATGGTTCCATGAGACCCTGACACACTCACCTAAGCTGTTTCCAGTGACTTTTCCATACAGACCATCTTCTCAGCTCATGTTTCAGACCTTCCCCAAATCTCTCAAAGTTGCACAAATCACAAACAAGTAGCATTTAGCCTCGGCATGCTCTGTACCTCTTGCCGCTTTATTATTCATATTTTTTGTCTTTTATTTTCCTCTTCTTGAAGAAGACGCTTTAACATTTCTTGTAATACTGGTTTGGCAATAAGTACATATTTATCATTCAGATGTTCATTGCAGCATGATTTGCAATAGTCAAGATATGGAAGCAATCTAAGGGTCCATTAATGAATGGATAAAGAAGTGGTGCATATGTACACCAGAATATGACTCAATCATACAAAAGAATGAAATATTGACATCTGCAAGAATATGGATTTACCTGGAGGGCATTGTGCTGAGGGACATAAGTCAGAGAAAGACAAATGCCATATGATTTTATTTAAGTGTGGAATCTAAAAAAACAAGATACATGAAAAAGCAGAACAGAAAAGACCCATAGATACAGAGAACATTCTGGTGGTTGCCAGATGGGACAGTAGTTGGGAGAATGGGTGAGAAAGGTGAAGGGATCAAGAAGTACAAATAAGTAGTTACAGCATAGTCATGAGATTCATAGTACATCATAGAGGACATAGCCAATAAAATTGTAATAACTGTAGATGGTGTCCAATGGGTACTAGATATCAGGGTGCTCACTTCATAAGTTATATAAATTCTAATCACTGGGTTGTACATCTGAAACTAATTTAATATTATACATCTACTGCAATTGAACAATAAAAACTATTAAAAAGAAAACAAACAAAAAGCTATTATCTCCAGGTGCTTTTGTGGAAAGATCAAGTCAAAGTCAGGTAGTGGCCTGAAATTCTAATGTTTTAGAGAAAAGGAGGCAAGTGACTCCCTTTTAGAATGCTGAATGACCTTGATCAGCACTCTAATCTCAGGGGAGTTTTTGAACACATGAATGGAAATTGCCACATTTCTCCCAGATTATACATAACCAAAATCCCTTGTCAGTGTCGTCAGCAAGGAATCTGCTTAATAAATGAGCCTATGGTCTCTGGCTCTCTGCCAGTGGCAGAAATAAATAAAGACAAGAAACTAGGCACAGGAAGGGATAAAGAAAAATTCTTTGCACCCGAATTTATTGTTTCTCTCTCTCTCTCTCTCTCTCTCTCTCTCTCTCCTGCTCCCCTAACCCCTCTTATCTATTTATAGAAAACAAAATTTTTTCTTAAATCTAAAAGCATGAGAGGAATATGTACAAATGCATGGCTTAAGCAGATAGTTATGTAAATGATTACAGAATAATAAAATCAGATGTCCAAAGTAAATTACTTCCATTACCACTAACTCATGGCAAGATTCCCTGTTCTATTTTTAAGCACCTACAAACATATTTGTGGTCTTTTATCTCAATTCCATTTCTATAACATTTTTCCTGGTATATGGAGAGCTTGCCTGAATGCTGAAGGGAAAAAAATTGCATTAGACTCATTTCTATAGGGAGATTGTATGGGGAATTTTGCCTATCAAGGAATATTCTTTCAAATTTCACTGAAAGAGCAAATCAAACTGTTCCTCACACCTACTGTAACTCCCTTTAAATATTCACAGGTCTCATTCTAACTTTCTTTGAAAAAGTTACTTCTTTGAGAGACCAGAGAAAACCTGACTGGTTTTCAAATAAAAGTACCAAAAATGTGAAAACTTGGGCAGATTTAGAAAGCATTGGAAAGGTTTAATTAGAGCAATGATGGATCAATCTTTGCAAATCTTTTTATTGCCACTCGACTGCCTTGGTTCATCTAGTTTTGTCAGTTTTTCTTTTCTATTTCCACTAAAATCTCTAGTGTTCTTTATTTTTCTGCAGTAGATGAAATCTATGACTGAAGATACACAGTTTTATTTATCCATATTTAGAAAATTCTACAGTCATCATTTCTTTGAATATTCCCTTTACTCCCTTGTATCCATGCACCCTTCAGAAAATATGTGAGAGTGACTTACTCTCTCCACCACATCTTTTCCTTTGTTTTGAATAAACTCACAAATTTTTATAAAGTGGGTTTATTTTCTTTATTAAACTACATTTTAATGAATAATTAGCATAATTTAGAAATGACCAATTAGAAATTAAGTACCTTGAGAAACCAAGATGGCGGCATAGGTGAACACTGGAATTGCGGCTGTGCACAACTATTTTAAAACAACAACAAAACGAAAAAATGGACACCACCCAGACCCACATGAAGGCTGGCTGAGTGGAAATTCTACAACTAGAAAGAGACTGAGACTCAGAGGAGGTGCGGAAATAAAGTGCAGAGGTACGGAGGCACGCGAGAAGGGGCTGGCAGAAAGGGCTCTCGGAAAGGGTTCGCGGAAACAGCTGGAAGCATTTCGTACCAGAGGGAAGCACAAGCTACCAACGGCTCTGAACTCCAGTTCCAGGAGAGTTTCTGGGGACTCAGAATCTTATGGGGAGGAGCTGGACTGTCTAGCGCCGTCTGGCTCTGGGAGAAACTCCAGAGCAGCTTGAGACCCAGTGCCCCTTATGGCAGGACTGAGAAGCAGCCATAGCTGGTTGCTCCACCCTGTATATTCCCCAAGACCCCGCCCCACTCAAGCTGCTCACAGAGGCTTTTGCATATAAAAGGCTGGGAAGCCCCAGGCATAAGCTAAAAATAGCACCTCCTTGGAGATATAAGTGCCAGCATACCCAAACAACTCTTGCCCCATAAGGGTGTCTCCAGCACAGAAGTTCTCCTACTGTAGACACAGCTGACTCTCATAACCAAGTGGCTTGGAAGTCAATTCCTCTCCATGATCACCTAACACAGAAAGCCACTCTATCAACCCAGGGAAGCAGCCAAAATGCGGAGACAAAGAAACAGGTCACAAATGACAGAAACGGAGGAAAGCAAACAACTGGATATAGAGTTCAAAACCATGGTTATAAGGTTTTTCAAGAATTTTCTAGAGACTGCTGATAAATTTAGTGAGACCCTTGAAGATATGCAAAAGGACCAATTAGAAATTAAGCATACACTGACTGAAATAAAGAATAACATACAGAGATCCAGCCCCAGACTAGAGGAATGCAAGAATCAAGTCAAAGAATTGAAATGTGAAGAAACAAAAAATACCCAAATGGATAAGCCAAAAGAAAAAAGAATCCAAAAATATGAAGACAGTATAAGGAGCCTCTGGGACAACTTCAAGTGTACCAACATCAGAATTATAGGGGTGCCAAAAGAAGAGAGAGAGCAAGATATTGAAAACCTATTTGAAGAAATAATGACAGAAAACTTCCCATACCTAGTGAAAGAAATAGACTTCCAAGTCCAGGAAGCACAGAGAATCCCAAACAAAAGGAATCCAAAGAGGACCACACCAAGACACATCATAATTAAAATGCCAAGAACAAAAGATAAGGAGAGAATTTTAAAAGCAGCAAGAGAAAAGCAGTCAGTTACCTACAAGGGGGAACCCATACGTCTGTCAGCCGATTTCTCAACAGAAACTTTGCAGGCCAGAAGGGAGTGGCAAGATATATTCAAAGTGATGAATAGCAAAGTGATGAACAGCCAAGATTACTTTACCCAGCAAAGCTATCGTTCAGAATTGAGGGTCGGATAAAGAGCTTCACAGACAAAAAAAAGCTAAAGGAGTTCATCACCACCCAACCAGTATTATATGAAATGCTGAAAGGTGTCCTTTGAGAAGAGGAAGAAAAAAAAGTAAAGATAAAAATTATGAACAACAAATACATATCTATCAACAAATGAATCTAAAAATCAAGTGAATAGAAAATCTGATGAACAGAATAAACTGGTGAATAGAATAGAATCAGAGGCATGGAAGGGGATTGGGCTGACAATTTTCAGAGGTGAAAGGGTGTTGGGGTGCAGGAAGAGACTGGACAATAATCGTACACCTACAGATGAGAACAGTGCCGGGGGGGGGGGGGGGTA
>PVJC01021857.1:0-27880 GCA_004026665.1 Murina feae | reverse complement strand
ATGACATATGAACGGTCTAAACACTCCAGTCAAAAGATAGAAATCGTCAAACTGGATAAAATGAAAAAGCAAGACCCAATTATATGCTGTCACTTTAAAACGGACACAGATAGCATAAGACGTGCCCTATATATGCTATTCATAAGAAAAGTGAAGTTCCTATACATACAACTGAGGTCAGAGTAGACTTCAGAACCCCATTTTACATCACGATAAAAGGGTTAATTTATCAAGAAGACATGATCCTGTTTATGCCTCTACTAATCAGAGCTTCAAAGCATGAGGGAAAAACAGAACAGAAAGGAAAAATAGACCAATCCACAATTATTGTTGGAAATTTCCAGTTTTCTCAGGAGAAGAAGACAGAAAATCAATATGGGTATTTCAACCAACTTAACTTAAATGGCATTTCTAAACCACTTCACCCAGCAACAGTGGAATGCATAGTTTCCTCAAGGAATTCAAAACAATGTATTTTTATCGACATGGGCCAAGTGTTTTCACTCAAAACGTTACCTGTACAGAGAGGAGTGGCTACACGTGTGCGTGCAGCACCCTGAGGAAGGCATCACAGCGACCAAAACAGCAGTGCCCTGGAGGAGGCTCGGTGGCCGCCTGGACAGGCTGAGCGCGGGCTGGGCGGGGGCCAGGCTGCCTCCTCTTCCCGGGGCGTCTGCGATCTGGAGAGACACCGGGGCAGGTCTGCCCGCGGGCGGCAGGCAACCCGCGGCGCCAAGGGGAGGAGGCTCCGGGCTAAGCCCCGCACCCACTGGGAGGCGGACGCGGATCGGCCCCGCGGCCTCACCTCCTGGTACCCGGGTCTATCCCTCCGCGCCCCGCCTCGGGCGCGCCCCCCTCGGGCATCCCCTGGCCGCTGCGGGCCCGTCCGGCTGGAGAGGGGGCGTCGCGCGGGCGGGGACAGGTGCCCCGAGAGGCGGGGACAGGTGCCCCGAGAGGCGGGGACAGGTGCCCCGAGAGGCGGGGGGCGGCGGGGGGGGGGGGGGGGGGGGGGGGGGGGGGGGGGGGGGGGGGGGGGCGGGGCGGGCCGACCCCGAGGCCCCGAGCCGCCTGCCGCGCTGAACCCGCCGCAGAGGCCGCAGAGCGCGGCGCCCAGCCCGCCCCTCCGCGCCATGGCCCCGCGCGCCCGGCGGCGCCGCCCGCTGTCCTCGCTGCTGGCGCTCCTAGCGCTGCTCGGGCCCCTGCAGGTAAGGCGCTGCCCGCACGGCGCCCTTGGGAGCTGGGGAGGCCGGGGCGCGGGGCTGCGAGACGACCCGACGGCTGCACGGAGGAACTGGAGCGGAGGCTTTGGGGGCAGAGAAGGCAGAAACTTGGGGAGGCGGTCCCGCGGGCTGGACCGTGGCGCGGGGGAAAGGGCGAGTAGACGGGGTGCTGGGAGAAGCGGGGCCCCAGTGCCGCACTTGGGCGCTTCCAGAGCCACTTGACGGCAGGCTTTGCTGTCGCTATTCCCCCGGCATTTCTGAGCACCGAGCTGCAGGCACCGGCGCTGCCGGGCAGGCACAGCCCTTCCCCGCTCGCAGAACACGCCCGGAGGGGGGTCCGAGGCGCAGGCAGCGCCCGCACCCGGCAACCGCTCCTCACACGGTTCTCGGGCACCGGGGGTCCCCGGGAGTCGGGGTTGGTCCCCCAACCTGTTTCCTGGTCGTCGGGAGGCTAGGGCTGGAGCGGGCGGCGACACCGAATTGGGCAGTTTCTGCGGAAAATCTGCAGCCCCCGCTCCCCACCTCTCACGTCCCCTCCGACTCCCCACAAGCAGCTGAAGGTCCTCCCGTTCAGGCTCCTGCCCCGAATGATCACAGAATCACTTGTTCTCAGAACCCCTTTGATGGTGTTAGGACAAAACACTGTTTGCAACGGGAGAAATCAAGGTAACGCGGGGTCTCAAGGCAGCTGCGGAGCCGGAAACAGCCCTGCGCTCCTGGAGCTCAGCCGGACGGAGCTGGGGCGGCAGGCACCGCGGGGCAGTGGTTAGCGTCACTGAAGCCAGGCTCTTCCCTTCCATCCCCCTCACTCCCGCAGGGAGTACCACCTCGTGGCTGGTGAATGGCTTCAGCGTAAAGAGCGCTAGAAGTGCCCCCACATGCGCATCTGCTCAGATCCCTGTCGCTGCCCAGTCCTTTGTGAGGAATTGTCCCGATCCATCACTCAGCACAGTTACTGATAAATACACACATAAAGCCCGTTACTGATTTTCTGTACTGATTTTCGCGAGGGGACCTTTTGTGCGCCAAACTCAGCACCGCAAAGGGAAGTTCCTCAGAGGGAAGGGTAAGCGGTGGTGGTTTCCTGGGCTCCAGCAGTTTCAGATTTCCCTTCTGGGGTGGAGTTGGTGCAGGCTGTGGTGACTCCCGCGTGCAGGATGGCTCAGAAGCCCTGCAGGCTCCTAGAGGCGTTTGCAGAACTGACTGTGTTTGGGTGAGAAGAGGGGGAAAATCCACTGGGGAGTCAAGCCTTGAGAAAAATAACAGGAATATGCTAGAGGCTGGGGCAGAAAACGCTCACAGAGAAGCCTTCCATGTCCACAGCCCTTGTACGGGTGCCTGGGATCCCGGAGGGAAAAGAACGCCCAGGAGCCGCATAGAATGGTTCACTCTACCAGTGGTTCTCAACCTTCTGGCCCTTTAAACACAGTTCCTCACGTTGTGATTCAACCATAAAATTATTTTCATTGCTACTTCATAACTGTAATGTTGCTACTGTTATGAATCGTAATGTAAATATCTGATATGCAGGATGGTCTTAGGCGACCCCTGTGAAAGGGTCCTTCGACCCCCAAAGACGTCGTGACCCACAGGTTGAGAACCGCTGCAAACACTTCAGGTACTTAATTAAGTGTTCAGCAGGTGGGGCAGGGATCCCATGAACTGCTAGCCATTGGAGAAAAACCCGCCAGCTACGGTTTTCAAAAAGTATATCAGGTTTCATTACAAAAACTACCCCCATGTGCATTAAAATGCATTGGTTTAATAGCAACAGCAAGTGCTATCAAAACAGATTTGTTTTTCGCAGAGACATTTCAATAAGTGTTATTTTTCCCCTTCCTTTTCCTTTCCGCCACTTGAATTATGTGCATTTAAAAATCATACCTAAACAGAAGACAATAAAATGATACTGGCATTCTAATCAAATGATATCATTTACGCTGAGTCTCCCCACTAGCTGTGAAAGTGGAAATGCACTATTTCCCCCCCCCCCCCCCCCACCAGATACTGTGCGTACAACTACTCCCTGTGTTCAATTACTGCTTCTTTGGCTAACCTGTTAGTTTAAAAAAAGAAGTTGCTTTGGCTATCCATTGATGTTAGTTTTCACACCCGGGCAAGGTTTGGCCAACTGCTTTGCGTTGTTGGGGGTAGGGTAGTGGTTTTGTAAAATAGTTGGCGAAAACAGCTTCTAGAAAGTGCTTTATCTGCAAGTATTGGACTTGGTTTCATTTACATTAATTAAATAGAAATAAACTTACCTGGAAGGCTGTAAGTTTTGCCTTTTAAAACATTTCTGTGGTTATACCTCTGTCTGCCTGTCTTTGGTTGGGAATTGGTTTTCAGACATAAGAAGAGTATTTACTTACAGATAAAAAACATTGTAAGTTTTTATGCCGATAGTTCTCTGTTTATTCCAAGTAAGAACATGTAGATGCACGCTTTTTTCGTTAAGGTAACTGCTTAGCCTCAGTTATCCAAGACCTAGGGGAAGAGTCATCCATGCCCAGGCCAGCTAACATTTATGGGATGCGAAACATTGTGCTAGTGAGAAACCAGAGGGAGACAGAGCTGTGCCTTCACAGGTCACAGTCCAGCAGAGAGGACCAGATGGGTGAAGCTAACAATAACTGAGCAGCTGTGATAAGAGACAGTCGGAGGGTGTGGGGCGCTGGTGGGAATGTGGCTCCAGGAATCGAATCAGGAGGGGTTTGGGAGGAGGGGGTTTCTTGAAGTGGGCTTTGGAGGGTGGGTAGGAAATCAAGAGAAGGAGTAATTCCAAGAGGCAGTTGAGGAAGAAAGCTTTCTAGTCGAGAAGGTGGCACGAGTGGTTTAGACTTAAAGGAATCTTGCCAAAACACACACACACAGACACACACACACACACACACCTTCACATATTTTTTATGACTTTACAGATAGCACAAAGCCCTTAATTCAGGAAACCTGACCAACAGACAGGGCGTGAACATTTATACCTTTTGAGATAACTCCTATATGGCCCTTATTGAGTTGGTAAGGAGACTTATCAGAAACAGATTGGCCACAGGGCCCTGGAAGGGAGACCCCGTAGAGGAAATCCCCTAGGGCGGAGCTCTGCCTGGCCTCTGGGATTGGTGGATGCCCTGCGTCTCCATGGCTGTCTCCCAGCCTCCCATCCCTCGCTGGAGGGAAAGCTTGGTGCATGTTACTACTTTGTTTGAAGAACCACAGACACATAAATCAGTGGCCTTCTAGTTCCTTTTGTCAGTAGCAGCTATTTCAAATGCCTCTCCCTCATTTCCTTCCCACCAGCTGCCCCCCAAAATGGCAAATCTGTAACATGAACGCATTCTCTGCGTTGATAAGGAAATATTAGCTTGCTTTTTTTTTTCAGTTATCTACCAGGAATTCTCACACCAGGAAAACTGAAACAATAGAGGTGAATCTTTAAAGGTCACTAGATCCCTGTTTTACGAGACCATGAGAAGGGGAGTTCCATACCTGGGCCTCCTGCACAGTGTTGTTTTAAGGAGGTGCACAGGAACTCTATCTGCCATGTCAGTGTTAATCGCCCCCTGCCCTCCCCACTCTGTATTTTCCTAACTTTGAAACACATGGGAAAAAATATTAGTGTTTTTCCCACATGGTGTTTCCAGTGGACCAGGAATGCTGTCTGGGCTGTTCTTTTTGCCAGATGGGTCTGTAGTCACCCTGATGCTCAACAGCTCTACGCCCTAGGGCATCTACCCTCTGGCCAGGTGGCTGCCCAGGAAGGTGATGGGATGTCTCCCTGCCATATCCTGACCCCAGCCTACAAGGGAAGCACGCCCCACCCTCTGGAGCACACAGCGGACCCACTTCCATGCCTCCAGACCGGCATGGGTGGGACTCTGCCCAAGAAGGCTCTCCCTCCAAACACCTTTAGTTTCTCCATGGTTTATAGGAAGTCGTTCGCCTTGTCTGTGTTCCTTGTGGTTGCCGTGTGTGGGCTTCCTGTAGGGTCCACTGCTAGGAAGACAGGTAAAGCTCAGTTCATCCTTTCTGCCCCAAAGCACTGAGCCTGAGACTGTGGGCTTCCACGAAACGGAAGGCTCGGCCCGTCTGAAGTTCTTAGTGAGATTTTGAGGTTGAATGCTGAGTGGGCGGTGAGCGAGATTACACAGCGTCCCACATCTCTGTCCCCATTCTGAGAGGCTGTCGGTCTGCTTCCTGCCAGGCTCCCCGCCCAGCAGGCCTCCCCTGTCTCGTTGGTCGTCCAGGGCTGGCTGGCTGCAGTTCTCACCCAGCCCCATGGCAGGGTGAAGCCTGCACCAGGCCAGGGGAGCGCAGGGTCTGGATACTTGGACCGTGGGAGGGTGCTTGTGTGGCTGGGAAGCAGCTGCAAAGTGTGGTGGGCGCCCAGACAAGACGTGCTTTAGCCAGCCTGAAAGAGTCCGGAAAAGTACCCTGTTCTTGCTCACCATCTGGTCCTGTGTGTCCAGGGCTGCTTTGTTGGGTGGGGACTGCCGTAGGGGAGGAGTGTTCAGGGATCTCTCACAAGGACAGCATCCTGTACTCCAAGGGCCCATGTGCAAGCAAAGCAGTTGCGATTTTATCTGGATGTGTTGTATGTAGGCAGGGGAGGGACCTGATCAGATGTCTGTGTTATGAGAAAGTGTTGGGGTGGGTCTGGGGGGCGGGGGCAGTAAGGAAGCCACTGCTTGAATCAGGTCATCGCAGCGGTGAAAGGAGAAGCCGATAGCAGGAGTGCTTCAGAGCCAGCGGGCCTGTGCTGGTGCTGACCATACAGGGCCGAAGGATGTGGGCTGGTCACCTGTCAGTTAAAAAGAAAAAAAAAAGATGTGGTTGATGGCAGAACAAAGAGCAGACTATTTGGATTGTCTTTTTCACAGTTTATGGGGGACGTTTCTGTGTTAGCCCCAGTCAGAATGTTGTTCAGGTTCAAGGAAAGAGGGATTTCCCTCCTAAACTAGTAATAATGAAGGATGAAGTTTAGGCTATTGAACCCCAGCTGCTTTGGATTGTTTTACTGGGGACAGACAGGTTCCTGAAATTCTATAGCAGCAAATAAGCTAAAAGCCGAGGTATTGGGAGCTGCAGGAAGTTGGTGTGCACTGGAATTTAGAGCCATTTCCTGACCTACAGGTGTCTTGATTGAAAAGTTCAGGATATAGGCAGGGCTCTAAAACACAGGACTAAAGAGAGATAAGCAGCCAGTGATCCCCAGAGAATCCAGCGTCAGAGCAGGTGTGACCTGACCCGTGGTTCTCCCACACTGGCCTCAGGTAGGTCGCCTGCCCCCCGCAGAAGCAGTGTTTACCTTGAACCCATAGGTTGGCAGAAGGCTTCCCTTGTGTAGAACACATTTTTTCCTGATGGTGCCTAAGATAGGAGCTTCCCTTCCTCTCTACTCAGCTCCC
This sequence comes from Murina feae, assembly GCA_004026665.1. Classification (NCBI taxonomy): domain Eukaryota; kingdom Metazoa; phylum Chordata; class Mammalia; order Chiroptera; family Vespertilionidae; genus Murina; species Murina feae. Next base: position 21,258 of record PVJC01021857.1, on the reverse strand, counting down.
TAAGGCCACCCCCATCCAAAAAAGCCCTAGCCTAGCAGCTGACAAGAGGCCTGTCTGGCACAAACACAGTCACAGCTGCCAGGGTTCAAGTGGCAGGAAGAAGTGACTGCAGGAGCCACCCTTTCAGTTCATCAGAATAATAATAACTTATTACATTTCCTGTTCAGTGTTGAGAGGATAAGAGCCACTTCCTCCAGCTACCAGAAATTTGAAGACTTTCCATTAAAAATGAGGAAGAAAAGCTTTAACTTTTTGCAAATATGATGGTTAAACCGGGCAAATGGGAAGAGAGGATGTGTGGTATTGCATAAATCCTATTAGCACCACAGTTTTGGCTAGTTTGGGTTCTCAGTACCTCCCCCAGATGGGAAGGGAACTACTTCCCTGTGGTACCCATTGAAAAAAAACAAACGTGTTACTTTTTGAATTATTGTTAGCCACTTATAACAAAAGTGTATCCTTAAGTAGCACAAACAGCTGCTAAACTCATATCCAGTTTAAAACAAAAAAACTGGGAAGGGCACTTTCCTCCTCTCAACTTTGTACCCAAGGTATAAAAGCAGGGTATAAAAAAAGAGCAAAGTGTAAGACCTCTGAAACTGTCATGGTAACTGAGATCATCAGTTCCATTATTAAAGTTTAGCCGAGATTCTCCTCTGCCCTTGCTAACCCTGGCTGATCACTTAATAATTCTCAATGACAGGAACTTCCCCAGAGCAGACCTAAACCTAACATGTCACAACTTGATCCCATTTCCTTAAATTTGTTCTGTGGCAGGGGCAAAGATCAGTTGGTCAATGTCATCTTTATTTTAATGCTTCTATTATTGACGAGTGTTAGCCCACAACTTCCCCTTGCCCGGGGTTACTCATTCTAGTTCCTTAACCTCTCTGCCAGCTTTCCTTCCTTTCAAGTCAATGGATACTTATTTGCATTTCCTAGCAAAAACCAAAAGCAAACAAAAGACCATAAGACCTGGTGGAAAACCTCAGCCTTTTGCCACACAGCCTCTGACCTGGGTAGCTGCCAACCAGGAGGGAAGATCAGACATTACAGTCTTTATTCTTTGCAGGTCCGTGGGTCTAATCCACTGCAAAAGAGGAACAAGCCAGATGCCCACGGAACACAGAGAGGACTGGATGGACGTGGAGAGCGGGGCAGGTGGTGGTTGCTCTGGTACTGGATGGACAGGGGAAGGGCCAGACTTGGACACACAGAGCATACACGACAGAATTGTGTCGCGTCGTGATGTCTAGAGCTCAGGGCCTGCGAGAGGGACCAGGGAAGGACTAGGCCAATTGGGGAAGCGCTGGGTCTGAGTCATGAATGTCTGTACAAACAAACCTCAGGAGCTGGGACTCGGTCCTGGGGAGAGTGTGGTCCCTGGACCAGGCCCCTGAAGCCCACTGAACCAGAATCTCCGGGGTTGAGGCCCCGCAGTCTGGTCTAACAGCCAGGGGGTTCTGACTTACGTGTAAGTTTGAGAACCGCTGCTATCAACTGTGGGATTCCATCAAAAGGTTATGTGCTCTGCTCTCAGTTACTAATAGATGGTTAACATAAATTAAAAGCACCTGCAATTTTTTTGAATCCCTCCTGTACACCAGTCATGTGCCGGGGGCTTTATAGTGAGTGATGCTCTGTAATCCTCAGCCCACCTTGCCAGAAAGATGGGAAAACAGGCCCAGAGAGGCTAAGTAACTTTCCCACAGCTCATAAGCAGCAGAGCTGGACTGTCTGCCCCAGTGGCATGGCCTTACCCCCTCAGGGAATCTTCTTATACAGTGAACTGTGCGTCAGTGTGGGGAGCAGAAGGAAGTGCTCCAGGGATGGTGGGGCAGAAGCAGGCCCCTGGGTCTGCCTTGGTGCTGGTCTGTCTGAGTGTACACACTCATTGAGGGCTTTATGTTGCAGAAAGACAAACACTGTGACTTTAAGGCTGATTGAGTTTGCAGCGGCTCCCCAAGGACTCTCAGGGCAGGCTCTGTGTGCCAGTGAGTTGATCCCTGACTCAGGAGGAAAAGGAATGTGACACATTGAGTCATCTCTGCCACTTCCTGAAGTGAAGGCGGCTCGGAGGCCACATGCACTGGTCTGCACTGTGCGTCTGCACTGCAGCCGTCCTCTGCCCCACTCCCGACGGGGATGGGCCTGTGTTGACCTCTCTCCTGTCACCTGCCAGGCTCTGTACTGGATGGTGGGGTCGGGGCATGGGGGGGAGAGGAGAGACGAGGCTTCCGGGCCCTAGGGCTGAGTCCAATGAGCAGGTAAATTAACTCGATTATATTTGTAAAGGTTCCGTTTGTCTTGTTATAATCACAGTGAATCTGGGAACTCCTCTCTTGGACCAGGTGACTTGAGCTCCTATTTTAAGTGTCTCCCATGGCACAACTCTCAGTCGTTTCTATTACTGACTTTTTTCTCAGTCGGGAGCAGGAGAAAAGTTGGAATGCGATAGAGGGTCAAAGCATAGATAGCCTTGGGGTCACTGCGAGGCGTCCAGCTCTCCGTTGGTGCGAGATGGGAAGCTGCCAGCGGGGTTTGGGTGGAGGGTAATAATGTGTTACTAGTGCACAGCAGCAAGAAATCGTGGAACAGACCTCTGACCCCATGACATTGGGTATAACATACAGGGACGATTAAACTCAGCAGGAACAGAGCTGGAATCTTGGTCCTAAACTTTAATGCATCAACATCTAATCGTCGTAAGGTTTCAAACTTTAACAATGAAACCATAAAAACATGATCCCTGTAACCAGGCCATTGAGGGCCTATTTATGGGTAAATTATAAATGACCAAGGCATCGTCATGCACAGCCAGCTGGTTGTCAGTAACCACTGTGCAGAGCAGTCCCCACGGGTGAGGGAATGCAGAGTGATGGTGCCGGCTCCTCCGTCCTTGGAAGCGGGTCTGGAGTGGCCTCATGCAGGGGCCTCACCCAGCGTGAGAGGCATCCCAGTCCCAGGGTGAGTGACAGGCATGAGAGGTCAGAGCAGTTGTGTTGTGTGTTAGTTAAGCAGACCCATATTCCGTCCCGGTTATAAAACAGAAATTGAGCCCAGGAAGAGATATTTCATCTGGATTTTGCAGCCCCTCCCCTCTGGGTAGCTCTAGTTTTGCATGCAAATTGGTAGAGTCTTTCCAAGTCTGTGCTTGGGAGTGTGAATCTGATTCAGATCTAGTAGGAAACTATGATGGTCTTCTGTACAGGGAAGTTATGAGATCAAACTTGTCCTTCAGGAAAAATTACTCATTGATCGAACAAGAGTCTGAGCCTTTGCTACATGCGTGGCACTGTTCAGTCTTCTAATCACCAACCCGTTAGCACCTGTAAGGATGCTGGAAGGCTGGGAAAGTCAGGTCTCAATGCCTGCCTAGTGCCTGGCAGGACCACAGCAGATGTTTCCTGAGGGCCAGCTCTGTCTTCACTCCCGCTCAGGATCAGTGGTGTCTGTCCAGCGTTGGGAGAGGAGGTTCCCTCTGTACAGTGTGTGAAAACATGAGGAAGTTCTGGCTCTTCGTCTTTACTGGAATCTCTGACCGTGCTACTCAAAGACCATCAACATCACATGGCAGCATTGTTAGAAGTACAGACTCTCTGCCCTGGTCAGTGTGGCTTCATTGGTTGAGCATCGTCCTCTGCACCAAAAGGTGCTGGTGCTATTCCCAGTCAGGATACATGCCCTGGGTTTCAGGTTCAATCCCCAGTAAAGGGAATGCAGGAAGCAGCCGTTTGATGTTTTGCTCTCACATAGATGTTTCTCTCTCACTCACCCACTCCAGACCTACTAAATCAGAATGTGTATTTTAATAAGATTCCCAGGTGATCCCATGCACATATGAGAAGCACTGGACTTGACTATGAGTACCAGGGGCAGTCTAGTCCCTTCCCTGGCCACTCTGTGGGCTCATGACCTTATTAACTTGATGCACCCCCAGAATGAAGGCAGAGGGGTCCTTGGCCTCCAGCAGATCAGGTTGCTGGGAGCACAGGGGTCATTGATGTTCACTACAGGAAGGAAGAGAAAGTAGCTTTCCTCTGGAATGAATGCAGGTTTTTTTGTTTTGTTTTTAATTTAAGAAAAGCGGGGGGCGGGCGGGGGGGGGACTTAACCACTGGAAGAATAAAGGAGCATTCACTGGAGCCTTTGGAAATCGCGTTGAGTGTAATACAGGGGCAAGTCAAAGCCACCCTAATTGCCGTGTTTAGGAAACAAACCTACCTTGCACTTTCATTTCAGGTAGCCCACAGCTGCACACTTTTCAAACTCTTTATCTCTCAGAAGACAAAGGAATTTGCAATTAAAGTGTTGAAATGCAAGGTTATTTCTTCATTTTCCTTTGGGGCATATGTTCTGTTTCCGAGGAGCAGAGAGAATAAATGCATTGTGAGGAGGAAGAGAAAGGGTTGCGTGAAGATCAATGGAGCTTTGAGATGCGCCTGAGTGAGAGCAGCCACCCTTTCTTCCTTTAAGGAGCAAATCTGGGATAAGGTGGTCAGGGCAAAAACGCAGATTCATCCAGAAATAAGCAACTTTCAAGTTGTCCGTTGTTTAATGTTTGCTAAATCAGACGGTGACTATGCCAAGACATCTAATAGGCCACAGTTACTCTACATTTTTAAGTGTTGCTTTTTGTTTATTTGTGTGTGTGTGTGTGTTTTTCTGACCTAAGGCAGATTTTTGTTTTTTCTATGCAAACTATCTATTCGAAAAATACCTGTGGCAAAATGACTAAGATAGTCAACTTTACAGTATGTATATTTTATCACAATTAAAAATGAAATGAAAATATACTCATGGGAAATGTAGTTCCTGCCTGGTAATGAAAATGGCATGAAGTGCTTGTTATTCAGACCTTTGCAGAGGGACAGCAATGTCCTCCGATCTGAACCCAAAGTCAATATCACAGCAGCCTGGTGCTGCGGGTGTATGTTAGCTCATGATGTGGCTTATGTACCACCCTCCCCTCCCTGCAGTAGTCTGACCACATTGCCCACACTCCCTCCCAGGCCCTTTGCAAGTGCTTTGACATCCACTGGGAATACCCCTCCTGCTGACCTGGCTGTGAACTTCATGTTCCCCACTGTACACACGTCTCCACTGAAGGTCAGCTTTTCAGAGGCTCCCCATCATCATCCCATCACTTGCTCTCTTTTATTTTTTTTTACGAAAGTCATCACACCCAGATTTCATTATGTGTTTGCTTATTGTCACTCTTCTCCTGAGAGAAGGACTCCCTCCATCTAGGTCCATCTCCCGTATCCACAGAACCTAACCTTGTCTCCAGCACATAGTATGTGTTCGTTAATAGCTGAGGAAGAAATGATTGTAGGTTTAACTTGTCCCACTTTTAGGCTGTAAATTCGCTGAACATGTCTTACCTAAATGCTAGACCTCCTAGATGACTTTCTAGAGAACCAGGCAGTGATGCTGGGTAGAGTGAGAGCATTTTTCTTCAATAGGAAAATCAAGGATGTCTTTCAAAGTGGCAAACATGAACCTAAGCGTCCTAAGCCCTCCCATTCCATTCCTGTCCTGTTAACAGCTAAGTTGAGTCATATGAACAGATCCAGGCAAAACAAATTACCCCATAAAAAAATTGCAAAGGACTTGAGTAGACACTTCTCCAAAGAATATATACACATGGCCAATCTCTAATAATAAAAGTGTAACATGCTAATTAGCCCAGACATCCTCCCAGATGTCCTTCCAGATGAAGCTGGGGCTGTGAGGGAAGCCCAGGTCCCGTGTGCCAGAGGAAGGAAGGCCTATTCTTGCATGAATTTCATGTATCGGGCCTCTAGTAGACATATAAAAGGGTGTTCAACAGCATTAAATCATTAGGGAAATGCAATAAAACCCACAGTGAGAGACTACATCACACCCACTGGGATGGCTACTGCCACAAACCAAGAAAAATAACATGTTAGTGAGGACATGGAGAAACTGGAACTCTCTTGCATCACAGGTGAGATTGTTTTAAACAGTGTAGTCACTACAGAAAACAATTTGGTGGTTCCTCAAAAAGCTAACCATAGAATTATGACTCAGGTACAGTCTCCAAAGAATTGAAAACAGGGTCTCAAACAGATACTTGTGTGCCAATATTTATTGTAGCACTAGTCACAGTATCCAAAAGGCAGAAACAACCCAAGTGTCCAGTAGATGAATGGGTACATATAATATGGAACACAAGTTGGAATATTATTCTGCCAATAAAAATGTATGGAGTTCTCAGCTTTGTGCAGTGGCGGTATTATAGCCAATGAGGTTTATCTGAGGGGTGATTATTGCTAAAGTTGAAACAAATAAAAAAGAATGGAGTTCTGACACATGTTACCATACAGATGAACTTTGAAGACATTATGCCAAGTGAAATAAGCCAGTCATAAAAGGACATACATTGTATGACTGTAGGGGGTCTGTAGAGTAGTCAAATTCATAGAGACAGAAATTAGAATTGAGGTTACCAGGGGCTAGATGGAAGGGGGGAAGGGGAGTTCCATGGGTAAAAGTTTCTGTTTGGAGTGATGAAAATATTCTGGGTAAAGAGGGTGGTGATGGTTACACAACATTGTGAATGTAATTAATGCCACTGAATTATACACAAAAAGTGGTTAAAGTGGCAGTTTTTTATTTATATATATCATCACAATAAAAAAGTTTTTAAAGTACCCCAAAGTTTTTCTAAAAAGGCACTCAAAGGACAGACATAGAAAGAGCCAAATCCTATTTTTTTATGATGCGAGACAGCCCATGCTTTCTTTCCCTCCTGCAAATAGAGCCCGAGATCTGAGTGGCACTTTGCTGTACTGATCTGACATTGACCTCTCCTCTCCTCTGCCTGTGTCCTCTGTGCTGAGTGCTTTGAGAGGGCCGGGGCGGCGGGCTAATTCTGTTAGTCCTGCACTCGGCAGTCCTTGCACATCTATACATGGGAGCCCAGAAAAGATGTGTCCTAAGGTGTGAAGTAGTAGAGCTCTAAGGAGATGGATGCTTTCTACTGTTAAACGCTGCACCAGACAAAAATCTTATCATCTGCTCATAATTATGTGAAAAAAGCATTTACAAGGGAAAGGCGAATGATGCAGGCAAAGGAATGGCTGGGCTTCCTCTTATTTTATCAACTCTCGGTCTCTATATGGAGGAAGGAGTTGGTCCATATTTGTGATTTTCAATGAGTCCAGTAGGACTCGACCCACTGAGATGAATACTTTCAAGCTGGAGTTTTAAATACTCTTTTTCGGTGGAAACACATTCATAAAATGCATTGCAGAATACCCCATGTCCATTAGTAGCAGGTCAGTGATAATGCTGGTATGTGACAGGCCTAATTTTCTTCACAATCTTCGCAAACTGGCCACATTTAAAAAAAAATAAATCTTATTGATTGTTTACAGAGAGGAAGGGAGAGGTATAGAGAGCTAGAAACATCGATGCGAGAGAAACATCGATCAGCTGCTCCCTGCACACCTCCCACTGGGGATGTGCCCGCAACCAAGGCACATGCCCTTGACCAGAATCAAACCTGGGAACCTTCAGTCTGCAGGCTGACACTCCATCCACTGAGCTAAACCGGTCAGGGCTGGCCACATTTTTTAACCATGTACCACTCACAATACTTGGACCTCACTATGAACAGCAGGTGTTTTTTTTTTAAGAGCTGTGTGTGAAATACATTTCTGTGAAATGACTTAATATTTTAAACACTCAGAGAGTTTTCTTTTTAAACTCTCTGATTCTCTGCATCCGTTTCCATTAGGATTTAAACCAAGGACCTGGCCGGTATAAGTGGGGCTTTAGGATTTTTAACGTGTTCCATAGTTCACTGCATCCCCAGGTGAGGTGAACCAGATGATCCAGTGGGGTGCCTGGGAGATCCCCAAAGCCACCCCTGATTCTCTTTATGTCTTTATAAAGACACCATCTTTATAAATGCCTGTGTAATACTGTGAACCATGGAGTGTGAAGCTTGAGTTTGTCCAAAAGAAAACGGAGTCTGCTACTTTCTCTGTAAACCTGTGAGCTTAAAATTCTCCTCTGTTTATTTAAAGTGAAAATGTCTAGAAGGGCATTCAGTCATATCTCAGTGATGTCCTAGTTAGCAGAATCCATGGCAGATAGGATCTAGGCGCTTTATCAGCAGATGCCCTGAGTAACTAACTGTCTCGGCCCCAAACCAAGGTGCCTTATGTCACTGACTGAGCCCCAGACGGAAAGCCACTGAAATGACGCGGACCGCCTGTCGGGACTGCAGTCCCATGAGAAAGCACTGCTTTATGTGAAATCAAACAGGCCTTTCCAGAAACAAGCCTCTTTGATGGAAAACCTAGTCCTCCAGTTTCCCAGCTGACAGCTTTTGTTTGTTGTGCAGGTGAAGCGTCAGGGGGCTGGGGTGTCAGGAACGTGTTGGGCAGGATTCCTGTTGGGTCTCCTTCCTGTCTTCCACGCTTTCTTCTTCCCAGTGACACTCTTTTTCGTTTACGCCCTCGGGGGACGATGTAAGTGCTGCTGGTCCTCCTCTGCTCAGGTGTGCACATTAGCACCCCCTCTCCTGACTGCAGGCCAGGTGTGCGCCTCTGCTGAGTGATGGATGGGATTACTTCACTCTCCCCGCAGCCCCCTGGCCTTCAGCTGCAAAGGGAGGAAGCAAGCCTGGTTTCATTGAGTGCTGCTGCTCACCAACGCTGTGTCATTTACAAGAATTACTGTAGGTCTGAGCCTTAGTGCAGCAGGGTGGGCACAATTATTAGCCCCATTTTACAGGTGAGCAGCCTAAGTCTTGGAATTGACTTTTTTTTTCTTCTTGCCCCCCACATTGTAAAAATGTAGACAGTGTATTAAAGAAAATGTCAAAAAACAAACAACAAAAGAAAGAGAAAGAAACGCCTGTCAGGGCCACACTGGAAGCTCAGTTCTGAGAGTTGTCCTTGGTAGAAAAATCCTTCTGCCCTGCAGCCCCCCGGCCCTCACAGGGGGGCCACCTGCCCAGGCTCCTTCCTCTGTCTTCCTCAGCACTCCGGGTACCACCCTGTGCCCCTCAACCCGTATGTCTGCTCCGCTCCATTCCCACTCTCTGGCATGCCAGCCTTTACTGTAGTTAGCATTTCCTTTTTATTTTTTCTGTAGAAACCTGTCTTATCTGATTTCTGAACAACCAATGCCTCTTTGATGGTTTCTACTTCCAGGTACGAACTTTTCACCGAGAAGCATGATGGTGGGCTGCTTCTTTTCCATTAACAGACACGTGGCTGTGCCATGATCAAAATAGAAAGCTAGCCCTGACCGGTTTGGCTTAGTGGATAGAGCATCGGCCTGCGGACTGAAGGGTCCCAGGTTCGATTTCTGTCAAGGGCATGTACCTTGGTTGAGGGCACATCCCTGGTAGAGGGTGTGCAGGAGGCAGCTGATCGATGTTTCTCTCTCATCGATGTTTCTAACTCTCTATTCCCTCTCCCTTCTTCTCTGTAAAAAATCAATAAAATATATATATATATATATATATATATATTAAAAAAACAGAAACCTAGAGCAATGAAGAAGGGCATCTGGAAGCCCCCGGGAAAAAGTGCTAAGAAAGGGGCAAAACCGAAAAGCTGCCCCCCCCCGCAACATCTCATGCTGAAGGGTCAGTGTTTTGACTCATAACTGAAATGTTTGTGAGGAAAACACTCAGATCTCTCTCTGGCCTGTCTGCTCAGCCAGCTCAGAATAGAGACATTCAAAGCAACAGACAAGAAGTGACAGCTTTCTCTGTAGTAACTGTCACCTATTTCAGTTTTATTTGCTGAGAACAAGCAGCTTCAGAGAGAGAGTGTGTTCACGTGTGGGTCTGTCAAAGGGAAGGAGCTATCCTGGGGCTCTCGGGACACAGCCACTAGAAATTCATTCATATTCTCTTCTGGGCAGAAGCAGTTTCAATGGTGGCTTTCATTGGGACATTTCATTTCAAGGGCAGCAGGACTATTAAGGTGTTATTTCGAATTTAATAGTTTCTCTCTTAACGAAAACCACATCTTCAAGTTCTGTAGCATTCAGACATTTGTTACCATTTTTACTTGCATTATAGCCCAATTGTGAACTACAGTCACGGATGATATTTTACAAAATAAAATCTATGGAAAATCCCGCATTTGCTCTCCACATTTCCCCTCAACTTGACCGAAGGAGCCATGCTTCTTTCTGCTTTGTTACATCTCAGCGAGGATTTTCAATAGCAAGCAGCTTTATCTGCATGATGACTTTCACCGCAATCGGATGGATGGACAGCAGGAAAAAGATATATTTCAGTCCACCTGCCCTGCAGCATCCTAAAAACAGACCCCGGTTCTCTGTAGCTCCATGCTAGGTTTCTTCTGTGCAGGGCTTTTCAAAATGAGACACCTCCCTCCCCCTCGGCTCTGCATCAGGAAATAAATCTATGTCTCTTTATGAAGAGAATTTTTAAAAAATATTTTTATTGATTTCAGAGAGGAAGGGAGAGGGAGAGATTAATATACACATCAATGATGAGAGAGAATTATTGATCAGCTGCCTCCTGCATGCCCCCTACTGGGGATTGAGCCCACAACCCAGGCATGTGCCCTGACCGGGAATCGAACTCTAACCTCCTGGTTCCTAGGTCTATTCTCAACTACTGAGCCCCGCCAGCCAGGCTATGAAGAGAACTTTGATTGACGACCTATGAGCTTCCTCCTGCTTCCCAAAGTCTTGCACAGATAGTGGACATGCTTCTTCCAGAAGAGTTTGCCAGCTCTTTGTTAAAATGAACACCAGTCTGTGTGCCCCCAAACATCTTGTAGTTTTTTTGATTCAGAACAGTATTCAGACCCTGTCAACCCATGGCTTTTTTTAGAAGACTTCTAAGTATCATGAATCCCATGATATTCCCAGACACAAGCGCTGCAAACAGACCTGACCCCAGCTGGCCTCCACGGCAGCTGCATTACACAGTAGTTCCCCCAGTTCCCAATCATGTCTTCCTTCTACCTGCAGGAAGAGGCCCCAGAAACGGTGACACTGGTTACCTGTGGGGAGTGCTGCCGGGGAGAGAGACTCCCCCAGAGCCTGTGAGAGCTTTTACATTATGTAACATATGACGGTATCTTTTCTTTAGCAAATAAAAACTTCAAAGTGGTTCTGCTTTATTTGCTTAATGAAAACAACTATGATTCAAAAGCTCTATTGTTTTAGAAGGAAACAATTCACTCTTAAAGATGAACTAGGAAGAAATCTAGATGACTAAAAGTTGGACGTCTCAGCTCAGTTACCAAATGCCTTCTGTTGCTGCATGAGGGGTAGGTGGCTGACAGGATCCCACCATTTCCGGAGAAGCTGTGGACTTGTGCTGAACCCCTCTGTGCCCCCGGAGGTTACTTCCACACCACTCAAGCAGGAGCGTGCTTTTATCAATTACTGCCTTGCTGGGGTTGCTGCCAGTTACTAGGGCCAGCACCTCACAACCATTGGGAGCTTGGTCTTGGAAGATGAAGCAGGGTCCAGATTCTGAGCCATTGGAAGTGAAGGGCCCGAGGCCCAGCAGGGACTTGGAGGGACTTGGGCAGCCTGGGTGTCGTACCCCCGTCCCTGCCCTGCTGGTGAGAAGGTAGATAGGAAGCTAGAATTCCTTAGGGAAAACAAGGAACCAGACTGGGAGGGGCTGGAGAGCATCCATTCATTCACATACAAAAATGCCTTTCAGGGGATACATGCGGCCATACTGCAGGGAGACTGACATGAATGAGAACCAGCGCAGGCTAACTGGGAGCCAGCCAAGCAGGTGGGACTGAGGGACTTGGAATCTGGGAGTCAGGCAGCAGAGCCCGTCTGGGCTACAGCATCGAGAGGCCCCCAGGGGACCAGCAAAAGCAAGACAGGCCAGGGGGTCTGACCTGGATGTCCTGGTAGTTACAAGCACAAGGACTGTGGTGTGGACAGCAAAGTGGGAGCCTGTCCCAGGAGGTTCTGCACAGGATCTGGTGAGCCCAGTAGCGGGTGGGCTTTGCATGCTGGGCGAGGCCTGGGGAGCTGCTCCTCCTCTGGCAGAGGGTTCCTCGAGAGCTGGGCTCTGTCATGGGGGGACAGAATGCTGGAAGCAGACAGCACCCAGCAGGAGAGAGGACCTCGAGGGCATAGCCTCCTGGATGTGCAGGCACCTTCAGAGAATCCCCCACATTCTCTTTATCCCCAAACCGTACTCCCTTAAATATATCCATGTATGACTGCTGTTTTCTAAGTGGTATATTTATTGCCATTTTGAAAGCTGAAGGTGTACTGCAAAGTATAGAATGTCCCTGGAGAACAAAGTCAGGTTCTGTTGCAGCTGTATGTTAGATTAGGTTAGACCGTGATTTTCTGCCTCCCACAGCTGATTTTCCGAGGAGCAAAATTACTGCTAAAAGACCTGTAATCCTATAGGTCTGTCAAGCAGACCTGTCAGTTTGGGGGTAAGGAAAATGCTCTGGAATTCAATAGCAGCAGCCATTGCACGACTGCTGCTGAGTTGTGCCCCCTGTTTTGTTGTTAATTCTCACCCAAGGATATTTTTTGCATTTATTTTTAGAGAGAGTGGAAGGGAGGGAGACACAGAGAGACACACACACATCGATGTGAGAGAGCTACATTGATCGGTTATCTCCTGCACAGGCCTCAATCAGAGTGGGGACTAGAGCATGTGCCCTTGATGGGAATCGAACCTGAACACCCTTCAGTCCATGGGCTGATGTTCTCTCCACTGAACCAAACTGGCTAGGGCAAGCTGTACCCTTTTACAGACTGAGTTTCATGGTATATGAATTATATCTCCAATTTAGAAACAGAAAACATGTCTAGGTAAAGCCACAGTAAGCTTAGGAGACAGAAATGAATTCTAAGGAGTAATCTGAAAATCTGTTCAGGAACTAGGACCCTCTTGTCATTTCTGGAATCAGTGACTTCCCCATTTTGCCAGGAGGTGAAAGCCTGGCTTAGACAGTGATGGAGGGGAGGGCGGGTGTCGGGTGAATCACAGCCACACTCCTAGGCATGTAACCAGATTGTCCACGTGCTCAGCAGGAACCAGGATCGGGAGCCCAGGACGTGGCTAGCACCTGTGTTCCTCAGCAGCTGCTTCAGGGGTAGCCCTGTACCGAATTCCCCTAAAAAGAACCTTTCTGTGTGTGTTACATAGAGCGTGCGCTTATCTTACAGAGGCTGTAGCAGCTCTCTAGTGGGTCAGACGCCACTGATAACCTTTCTCGTCTGAAACACAGCCCGACCACATCACTATCTCGTTTGCCTCTGTCATCAGCATTGCCGCAGGGTTCACATGCATCCTAGCTGACAAGTGAGTGCCGACCTCAATCCCCGCTACCACCATGCCTCTGCTCATAGTCCTCCCGTGTGCACACATGACTGTGCTCGACGCAGAAGGGGCACAGCAGCCTACAGAGAAACAGGTTCCAAAAAAAACAGAGAAGAAAAAAAAGAAGCCAGAAAGGGGTGATGCTGTGGTTTCTGGTTCATTATTCTTCCTAGTTCCCACTGGGCTCATGGTGCGTGTGGTCCTTGAGCCCCTGTCATGTGGTGAATGCGCGGGGAGCATCCAGTTCATGTTACCCAGTCCGCAGGCGTGTTAGCCAGGTCTAGGCAGCAAGTCTGGGTACAAGCTTTTTGGCACACATGGCTCCAGAAACATGTTTGACTTTCTCATCGACCCCAAAGTAACCATCCTGGACCCGTCCCTCCTGTACGCCCTTTGCAGGGCGAGTGTGAGGTCAGAGAGGTGCCCACCCGCTCACCCAGCCGGCCTGGGGTTTCTGCTGCTCTCTCTACGGAAGGTCCTTCCATAGAGGAGGTATTTTGAGAATGCGTGGCTCCTGAACTGTTATTTCTACACCTTCCATCCACATGCAGAGGAAGTTCCCTGTGTCATTGTGCTCATCTCTTCCCCCCCACTCTGCTGATGTTCTCCACCCCACCCCACCCCACCCCATATGCTGTTTCAGACCTCAGCACCTCTGTTTGAACTATTCATAATCTCTTAAGTCCCTACCGCCACCCTTTCCCCATCTGGCCGACTATTATTTATCCTGCATGACTGAGCTCACTTGTCACATGCCTGAGGACACCAGCCCAGTCTTCAGGGACGTAGGGCCCAGCGGGCAAGCTCCTGGAGGCCAGGCTCCTGGAGGGCAAGGTGTGTAACTTCGGATCCCTGGGCTCTTGAGGGGAACTTGACCCTGGTATGGCATCCTTTGGTGTCTCTTTAGCTGTTCAGTTTCACTGTTAATTTCTACATGACTGCCTGTCAACACGTGCTTTTTCTCTGACACCAAGCAAGCTGAAAAGAGTTTTTCTGCAGCACACTGATAAGAATCTCTGAGAGAACGTAAAGGACTTGCTTTTTGGTTTGTTTTACTTACACGGGCAGATTTGGAAATGAACCTTTGTATTAGAATCAAACAGAAAGGAAGCAGAGACCCAAAAAGCAGTTCGTTGGGGTCCCTCAGCCAGCAGGCGGTCAGGCCTCCTCGCTCCCAGCCCACAGAGCTCCCGTCACAGCTTGGTGTCCCACTTTTTAATATTCTCTGCATGTTTAACATTTTAAAAGTCACACAAGGCTGAACACCTTTTAAAAATCAGAGGTAGCTTGTAAGACCAAATTTGAGATCCCCTGGTGTAATATACAAGGGTGGGCAAGAGTAGGTTTACATTGTGAGCACACGAAACAGTTTATCTTGTATTATTAATTAATTTATTTATTATTTCCCATGCGAACAACTGTAAGCCTGCTTCTGCCCACCTGTACCTGCTAAGGAGCCTCCTGTGTCCTCCCACAGTTTATGAGCATGTCATCCATCGTGTGACGCACAGACATGGGGCCAATTTCCCATGTAGCTTGTCTACAGCAGTTTTCAGACATCTGCATCCAGTTTAGAATGTCAGTTTGTCAGTTTTCCTTTAATTTCTCATATTGCCATGAGCATAACCAAAATATTTGTACATGTTTAAGTGGATTTGCATGCCAGGATCCGTTTGTTGTACATATTCTTAGGGGGAAATGGGCTAGAATAGGAAAGTGACTTTTGCAGGAGTGGGGTTAATAACATTACATAGAGCACTCTCAGGACGGCTTATGGTGTTTCCTTATGCTTTTCCAATATGCAATTTGATAATTCCTTTTTTTGTTTATTTGTTTGCTTTATTCAGAAAGAACTTGTGCATGACCTCTGCCTGGTGTCATTTTCTTTCAGGTGACTTTTCAGATCACCCCTCCGTGTACCAGCGAGAGGCACTATGAGCGTTTTGGACGGTGCTGTAACAAGTGTGAGCCAGGTCTGTACTTCTGAGCCACCTTTCATCTTCCCTCAGGGGTAAAGGGGCTTTTTTTTTTCTTTTTAAATGATTTCTAGCTGCCAGATGAAAAAAGAAATTGGATGGACTTTTTATGGTAATGCAGGTGTTAATGTCTGTCCCTATGAAGATAAAAACCTTTCTTTCAGAAGATAAAATCACTTAAAAATGAAAAGCAATTTCATAAGCTGGTACTTCATTCATGCTGGAATGCTATTTTCCAAAACACTATTTCTTGAGGAAGAAAAAGAAGACATTTAAAAGCATGTTTTAGCACTTTGTGATTCAAACTCTCAAAATAAGAAATTAACCTCTTACTGAAAAGTACTATCACATTAAAAAATTGAGGGTAGGGGGAGCCATACTGGAATTGTTGCTGCTGAAATTGCCTAAATCCTGTTACACCTTCTCATTTGCCTCTGTCATCAGCATTGCCACAGAAGGAGCAGAAGGTGGGCTGGTGACGACTTCCTCAGACTTGTTCTGCCAGAATGTGGCCACACATTTCTATAGCCCCAATAAACTCCCAAGTCCATGGGGTCCCCATTCACTCATTGCTCTGGGGAGGAGAGTGCATCTTTGAGGAAAAGGTGGTTAACAAGACCCTCAAGCATGTCAAACTCACAGCCAGGGCATGTGTCCTACTGGCCATGAGTTTGACATGCTTGCGTAGATATTTCAGCTACAATATTTCTTGGATGCGCAGAACCAAGATCCAGCATATGTGTGGTGTGTGCGTGCGTGCACACGTGTGTGTGTGTATGTTTGTGTGTGTGTGTGTCCAGATTGACAGTAGGGGACGTTCTGAAGATAGGAGGGGAGGGATGAAATGAAACCCCTCAGGCTCAGTCCCCCAGGGAATCCCTCCATCCTACAGGCCTCAGTTTGAAAACCCGTGTTCTTTACTGTACTCAGCAGAGGTGCTGGGTGGAAAGGGTGATCTTTCCCGTGGAAGAACTAAAAGCCCCTCTGACCACAGGCCCAGCAGCCCGGAGAGGCTATTTCAGCCCGCTGGGAGCCTGAGGAGCATCCCTGGGAGATGTGGCCCTGTCTCCTGGGTCACACTGTGTCGTGGTCATGTAAATGGTCCAGTAAATGGGTGCATTTTTGCTGTTTTCTTTCTGGGATATTTTTGATTAGTGTACTTTCCCCCTTCTAATTTAAGGGACGTACATGTCTGCCAAGTGCACTACTACCTCGGACAGTGTGTGTCTGCCCTGCGGCAGGGATGAATACCTGGACACCTGGAATGAAGAAGACAAATGCTTGCTGCACAAAGTTTGCGATACAGGTGAGTCAGTCATGTCAGCCGGATATTTTTAGATTCAGCGCTGCTGTGTCTCTGGGGGACAGAGGAAGGAGTTCTGATTATAGCAGGATGGGCTTCAGCTCCCAGCAGCACTGTGTTAAAATTTTTCTCTGAAACTTTTGTTCTGGACTATGTTTGTGTTGCAGTTTAATCATGGGACACATCTTAGACTTGACAAAACATTTCCCCAGTGTTTCCATATGTGTTGTGTTATGTAATCCTCACAGAAACCTCTGTGAGGTAACCACGATGATCCATTTTAAAGATGAAGAAAACAGAGACTTGTAGAGGTTAAATGACTTCAAGGTTATCCAGTGCGAAGCAGGACTCCAAGTCAGATCGTCGGACTCTCGAGTCTTCTTCCTAAACGATAAATATCCTATTAACTCGGCAGTTTGATCTCTTTATCAGTCTGCTGTGGGGTTTTTTTGTGCCAATTTTTTTTAAAATTATAGTTTATTTTCAGGAATCAGGATCAAAATATGCCTCTTAAGTCTCAACTCACAGGTTCTGTTCCTTCTTCCTTTTTCCTTTCCCATTCATTTTATCTGGGAGAAACCCTGTTGTTGGCCCTGTGGTTCCCACAGCCTGGTTGCTGCTGGTTGCCCCTCCTTGGTGCTGGTTAGCCTATTCTTCCGTCTCCTACATTTCTTGTAAAGTGGTTATGAGATCTGGAAGGCTGCTCAGATTCTGATTTGTTTTCTTGTTTTTGGCAAAACTCCTTCGTAGTTGGGAAAATGTAGTTATGTCAGGACCCAAGCTGCTTTTCTCTCTGTATGTGGTATTAGCAGCTATTGACAACCATGACCTAGATGCATTTTCCTTAGGCAATGATCCAGTTCTGTCATTCCTTCATTTCTTAGCTGGGATGCTTTGCAAAGGGAAATTCCCCTCATCAATGATTCATTACCCTGAAGTACACTATGTACAGGAAAGGTGGAATGGATGCTGCAACTTTGCTTACCACTTTCCAAAACAGTGACTTGATCATCCAGGTTTCTCCAAAGGATTTGTATATTAATATTATGAACTCATGAATTCAGACATCTTTGCGGTGTTTTGGTCTACAGCAGTTATTAGTTTTCCTGGTGCTCAGATCGTCCCACCGGAGGTCTCACCTTTGATACAATCCCAGGTGTCTTTTTTTATTATTATTGATTTCAGAGAGGATGGAAGAGGGAGAGAGAGATAGAAACATCCATGATGAGAGAGAATCATGGATCGGCTGCCTCCTGCAAGTTCCCCACTGGGGATTGAGCCCACAACCTGGGCATGTGCCCGTGATCGGGATCGAACCTGGGACCTTTCAGTTTGCAGGCTGACGCTCTATCCACAGAGCCAGACTGGCTAGAGCAAACCCCAGGTGTCTTGAGCCCCCCTTGCTTCCTGGCTCACAGTGGACATTTCCTGCCCTGCACTTGGGACAGCCGTTTCTCCAGGAATTCCTGATCACTTTCTGCAGAACATCTTATTTAGAGATCTTGACCTGGGTGCTATGGAGGCTCATTGGTTCTGGATTGACTCTTATGTGTACATTTTTCTCTTTCCCAGTGGAAAGAACTCGAAAATAAATATTTTGTAAAACCATGATTTTCCTAATGGTTAAAGACAGCTGGCAGGTTTTGATTGGAGAAGATAACATGGAAACTCCACTGAGCAGAAGCATCTGATCAAGTCTCTTTTCTTTCCCACGACTTAGTAATGACCTTGACTCATTGCTGTCTCTTGGAAATAAAGAATCATTCTGTCTACTCCAGAATTGATTAAAGTGCCAAGCCTGGTTCATTAAGATATTCAAGGATATGCCAGGCTCACATTCACTTGCATTTGTGTGCGATACTGGAATTAGAATTTTTCAAGGACGCGACAGTGTCTGTGTGTGTTCCAGGCGTCATGCGCACATTTGTATACACTGGCCTTGATGCTGCCGAGCTGGCCTGGACCTCAGAGATTGGGCCTGGAAGGGAATGGAGATTTCTCCAGGTTCACCATGCGTGGGCCCAGGGATGGGGATAAGGAATGTGTCCCTCCCCTCCCCCTGTTAAGGCTGTTTCTTTTCCTCATGGAACTCTGTTCTAGTTAGTTCCTGCTGTTATAGCAGAAATCCACAGACTGAGTGGCTTAAACAACAAAAATTTACATCTTCCAGTTCTGGACACTGGCAGTCTGGGATCAGGGTGCCAATATGGCTGGGTTCTTGGTGAGGGTCCTCTTCCTCGTTTCAAGATAGTAGCGTTCTTGTTGTGCCCTCACATGGCTGAGAGCAGAGGGAGGAAGCAAGCTCTCTGTTGTCTTTCTCACTGAGAGCACCAATCCCATTCTTGAGGGCTCCACCCTCATGACGTAATCACCTCCTGAAGCCCCCACTGCCTAATACCATCACATCGAGGGTTAAGAGTTCAATATAGGAATTTTGAGGGGACACAAACATCAGTCCATAACACACTCCGAGAGGTATTCGGGACTATATGGTACAAGGGCTGTTTGGACAATCCGAGTGAGATGTGCCCTACAGGGTAGAAGGCTGTTTTAAGTAATGTTGTGCTGTGTCCTGTTTTAAGTAATGTTGTTGTGCTGTGTCGTGTTTTTGTGCAGTTGATTTTCACCGTTCGGCGCAGTTATGTTCTATACAGTCACCACAAACACTGAACTAGCAAATACTGAACTGCTGTTCCCAGGAGAAATACAGGTTCCCGTGAGCCTCTGGTCACAGCGTTTTTGTCAATCGATCAACATATAACCTTGTTTTATGTGTGTTTCTGTTTAAGGACACTTTATGTAATAAATACTTTGATTCATTAATATTAGACTCACAACCAAGAGCGCTGTAACTCATGCCCGAACCAAGCTTTTCTAACACGCGTTTTCTCCATAAGACACATCGCAGCCTCCTCGGGCTTAGAAGCACTAGACAGAGCCTAAGCACTGCGCATGGAGGGCATTTTATTTTATTTATTTTTTTAAAAATATATTTTATTGATTTTTCACAGAGAGGAAGGGAGAGGGATAGAGAGTTAGAAACATCGATGAGAGAGAAACATTGATCAGCTGCCTCCTGCACACCCCCCACTGGGGTGTGCCCGCAACCAAGGTAACATGCCCTTGACCGGAATCGAACCTGGGACCCTTAAGTCCACAAGCTGACGCTCTATCCACTGAGCCAAACCGGTCAGGGCTTGGAGGGCATTTTAAACAGTGAAATTACCAACGAAAAACACAAAAATGCAAAAAAAAAAAAAAGTGGGATTCTAAAAAGACCACTAAAAGAACACATATTTCCAGTATGAGAGCTGAAACATTAAGGCAGCATGTGTTACCTTATTCACCCTCACCTGGCAGGCCCCCAGGGGCTGAAATTCCCCCCCACCCACCGCCCTGCGAAAGTGCCAGGAGTACTGATTTGGGAGCTATGATGACACTTTAGCCATAAGGTGAAACTGTAGGCCTGAATCAATGGCTAATGAGGATCAACTAACTGTGTGTGAGCAGTCATCTCTCTCACACAAATACTGGACAGGCCCAGGGGATATTATTGTGAGAGAGACGAATCTCCAAGTATGTCTTCATGTCCCACCTTTCTACTCGTCCACTTAGCTAATCACACAGTGACCCCAGTCTTCGGGCTCTGAATAATGGTGGCCCTGCAGGATCTCAGGAGGAACCCTTGATCTCCAGGAACCCCATTCTTTTAGGTCCTATCTGTTATTGGTGTTAAGGCTATTTATCACATTTGAATTTACTAAAAATAAGGAGATTATGAAGTCTATTTCGCATTAGTAATCGCTGATCATAAACATAACATGAAAATTGACTTTTAAAAAGCCCTTCGACTTAATTATTGAGAGTGAGCCCCTCCCTACCCCCCCATGTTTCAGTGCCAGCACAGGAAGCTGAGGAGACTCGAGTGCTCCTGAAATCCAGTGACCTGAATGCTTCTGGGAGGAGGCCGGGCACTGCACTGGGGGAATTAGAGGGGTGGGGGCTGGCATGGGGCGCACCCCCACCTATGCATCCTCGAACTGCCTCGCCGCCCTGTCTCTCTCTCTCCCGCAGGCAAGGCCCTGGTGGCAGTGGAGCCCGGCAACCGGACAGCCCCGCGGCGCTGCGCCTGCACCGCCGGCTACCACTGGAGCGAGGACTGTGACTGCTGCCGCCGCAACGCCGAGTGCGCGCCCGGCTTAGGCGCCCGGCACCCGGGTACGGGGTTGCTTCCCGCGCCATCCGCTCTCACCAAGTCTTGCAATCACCTGGGGGCCAAAGCGGGTTCTGAGGCGGCTTCCCTGCGTCATTCACGATCCGGGGAGCCAGGTGGCGCTGGAGGAGCTTGAGGGTCCCCTGAGAACGGAGCCCCAGGTTTGGTTCTAACTAGGACGTGAGCGCCTGGCCCACGTGCTGGTCTCCAGGCTCCTCCATCTGCGGAGCTTTATGTTCCCTACTTAGGATGCAACCGATAATGCAAGGGTCCTCCAACTGTTTCAAAAACAAAACAAAACACAAAAAACAAATTTGTGCATCCAGCGATTCTCAACCTTTGGCGTCCAACGACCCTTTCACAGGGGTCGCCTAAGACCATCCTGCATATCAGATATTTACATTATGATTCATAACAGTAG
>PVJC01021856.1:0-27826 GCA_004026665.1 Murina feae | reverse complement strand
TTTTTTTTTTCACAAAAATAAGAAAGTTCCTTAAAGATATTTTTGAAGGAAATAAAATATACATACTCCTTTTTGTTCTTTATTAATAATGAGTTGTGACAAAAAGTCAACCATAATTCTTATTAAAGTTAGGAAGTGTCAAATTTTGATAATCAATTACTTTCATTTCACACACACAGAAATGATGGCATGGCTCCCTAAGTCTCATTAGGTAACAATGCAATGCTTCCCATTTCCCGAGGTAAGACATTAGAACTGCAGGCCCTCCCCTCGATAGCTGGGGGGGGGGGGGGGGGGGGGCAAAACTGTCCATTGTCCACTTCATAAGCAGATCTGGGGGGTTGGATTATTCATTTAAAAAATACTTTGGAAATATAATACAAAATACTACCAAGTCCTACTATAATTATAACTGTGAAGAGCATTTCAATGTCTTTAGAATAAGAGAAACATGATTCTATTTCACAACCTTTTCTCATCCTCCCAGTCTAAGTCTAGGCAAGAAGTGAAACAAATAAAAGTCTATCATAACTTTAAGGAAACTACCATCATGATAACCCCCCCACACACTGAAAATCTAATGGAAATGGTTCAAAATAGAGTTTCCAACAGAATCTGTCAGCTGTACTGCTCCTTCCAAATTCTAGCTAGTTTCATCCATTTTCTAACCAAACACCCATAACAAGTCAATAGGGAAATAGTATAGTTAAACAAAACACAGGTCAATAGACATTACTTCAACACAATGCAGGTACTTTCCAAAAGCAGGCATCGGCCCTCTCGCCATAACATTCTGAGACCCCTCTGAAGTTTAAAGAGCAAGGATATAGGAAGACTATAAAAGAGGAACTGCTACAGTCAGGACAGGAAACAATTAAGACATAAATAAGAATTTCCGCTGAATCGGGTCGAGCTAAGGACACATTTAAGGAATGTCCTAAAGGTGAGAAAAACGGATGAATGACAATGTCATGAGCTGAAGTGGGGGCAGGAGCTCCATTTGATGCTAAGAGGGCCCACCTTCATGCACAGGAAAGCTCAGAGCTAAAAGTCATAAAAGCGTGTTTAACCACCCGCCAGCACAACAGTATTTCACGGGTTGTGGGATCCATGGTCATTCCTGAGATCTTGCGGGAGGAAGCTGTACTATAAGTTGGAGGGAAATCAGGCTTTTTCTTTAATTAGTTAGTGAAGCACTCGAGATATTTAGAAGATCCAGATATTTGCATTTAGGTAACAAGATTGCATAAGACAGTCAAACAATAACTCAATAAATCGATTCATGATGACTGAGGTTATAATTTCCGAAGCAGCCAGTATTTCAGTGAGCAGAATGTGCACCAAGTGAGGTGCACTATTGTGGGCACTATTGTTGTGATACTGCATGTGTGGTTACTGGTGTTACTTTTGGAATTAACACAATCATACTGTGATGACTAAAAATGTACTTGGAAAGCATAGAGTATATGGTGTGCACTCTTTGGCCATTTCTCTAAATTATCAAATAAATGTCAAAAACACACTGATTTGCAAACTCTTTATACTCCAGCCGATTTAGGAGGTGTGGAGAGAAATGGATACAAACAATCTCTCTTTTCTGTATAAATTCACACGTCTGGGGCTCTAAGAGGGATAGTTCAGGAATAAAGACAAAGAACTTATATTTGTTAACGGATAACTGACGGATCCAAGAAGACTCAATGGGAGGACAAGTAAATGATGGCCAAGGAGCAGACCAGTTGGCTGAGTCCTAGAATCATGAATCCGGAAGGAAATGTGGATGTCATTCCAAGCCCTTTGTTATACAGATGACAAGCAGTGGTGCGGATTCACCTCAGTTTACACAACTGGTTAGTAGGTATTAGAGGAGGAAACAAGAAGATTTTAACACAATTGAAAAAAATTGCCATAAAAATCAGTGTCTGGAGAATAAGAAAACTTTAAAACAACTAGAATTCTACTTAACCCTTCAAGTTTCCTCTTTTTCTAAGCAGATACCAACTATTCAAAAGTCCCTTTCTACCGCATCCTTTTCCTTTTCATTCTTAAATATTGGGAGAACATGTGATGTTAGAAATTTGCTTTTCAACTTCTCCCTCCACTTCCACACCCCACAACAAATCCTTTTGGGAAGTAAAATGAACTGGGAGGGTGGAGGGTGGCTACTGAAAAAAGTGATGGATCTTTCAGCTTAAACGACCAGATGTTGCCTGAATTCCACAGGTTCATCTTTGCTTCTATAGACTTAAGTTACCCTGGTGAGTGTTTGTAAGGAGTCTAGTGTATGGTTATAAAAATGTCAAAAAATATATGTACTTGAAGGTTCTTATGAAGGTTCAAGTAAGTTTAGGGGAATTTATCTTTCCCTTTCTTTCTTATCTCACTATTTTCACTCCCCGAGGTCATTTCCTTTTTATTCCTTTGGTCCTGCTAGGTTTCCTGGAGGCATTTAATAAAGTTCCCTGAGTACAGATAACTTTGAGGGGGGCCAAGAAGTCCACAGAGAACCCAGACATTCCTTTTCTTATAGGTTGGTGCAAATAAGCAATCAGACTGAGGAACCGAAAAAGGTAAAAACTGATTCCAAACATTAGCTGGATTATT
This sequence comes from Murina feae, assembly GCA_004026665.1. NCBI lineage: Eukaryota > Metazoa > Chordata > Mammalia > Chiroptera > Vespertilionidae > Murina > Murina feae. Next base: position 25,222 of record PVJC01021856.1, on the reverse strand, counting down.
CGATTTCTCTACTGTATATACCTTACCCCTCCCTCTTTCCCAATAGCTTTTATACCTTTCAAATTTCTCCAACTGAACAAAAACAAAAGAACCACACCTGCCCTGACCGGTTTGGCTCAGTGGATAGAGCGTCGGCCTGTGGACTCAAGGGTCCCAGGTTCGATTCCAGTCAAGGGCATGCACCTTGGTTGTGGGCACATCCCCAGTAGACTGTGTGCATGAGGCAGCTGATTGATGTTTCTCTCTCATCGATGTTTCTAGCTCTCTCTCTCTCTCTCCTTTCCTCTCTGTAAAAAATCAATAAAATATATTTTAAAAAAAAGAACCACACCTCCCTGTTCTCTTTCTTCTCCTCTGTTGCTGTCTTATCTTTCTCTCTCTGTAGACAAACTTGTCAAAATGTTTGCCTGTGCTCACCATTTCCTCATCAACCGTTAGTCAAGTGGGGCTTTGCCCTCAGCACTTCACTAAGAAAGCAAATGACCTGCTTCACACTCAATCGAGCCCTTCCCCCCATCCCCACTCCCAGCCCCTCATGTCCTGGAAGGTCTTTCAGCAGCATTTGGTGCTATTCCTTCTTTCCTGAAACATTTTCTTTCCTTGGTGACGTCCTGATTTTTTGCCTCCTCCTTTATCACTGATTCTGGGTCTCTCTGTTGCATATTCATTCATTCATTCCTCCTCTCCTGCCCGGTAACGATTTTGCAGATCCTGAAGGGTCCTTCCTTAGGCCATCTTGCCTACACTTTCCCTAGCTGACCTCATCCATGCCAATAACTCCAGTTAAAACCTACGCAATGGTAACTCACCGATGTACATCTCCAGTCTACATATTTTATTAAAATGTCTCCAAGTTACGTATAGTTCAATATATAAAAGAAAAACTTGTGATTTTATGTCTCCCTGCCTATTGGGTTCTCTTCCACTGTCCCCCATCGCTTTGCACAATACAAAAACTTAGGACCTGCCATTACTCAGTCGCCCCAGCCTCACTCCTCCATTACCTAAACATCACCAAATCCTAATCATTTGAGCCACTAAATGGCTCTTGAATCGTGACACTTGTCCCTGTCTCCTCAACCACAGCCCCAGTCCTACTTCTACCATTTCTACCTCTTTGAGGACCTAAACATGTATGGATAGAGCCCCCTAAAAGTTCTTCAATCATGTGCTGTGAACTCCTTTCTAACCATTCCCCACAGGGAGTCAAAGTGGTTTTTCTGAGACATAAATCTGATTACATCATCTACGATTAAACCTTTCCAATGGGCTTCCTATTGCTCTTAGGATGAAGTAGAAACTCCTAAACAAGAACTATGATCCACCTACCTGCATGGTCTGGCTTCTACCTTTTCCTCCAGCAAGTCCCAATTGTGTCCCTACCTTTTAGTTTCTCTTACTCACCTTGCCCGCTCTTACCCTATAGGACCTTTCTTTTGTGTCCTTCCCTCCACCCTTCTCCCTGGGTAACTCCTATTCCTCCTTGCCTGACTATCCCAGCTATGTCATACTCTCTAAGTTGCATTTTACATTTCCAACCGTTAAATCTATTTAAGCAATTTCTGTCATTCCACAGCACTGCTAGTCAGAGCAGGAAGGGACTGCATCTGTTGTTGGTTTTCAAACATCCCAGGACCAAACGAGTGCCTCGCACACGGTGGAAGTCATGTTTGTTGAGTAAAAGAGTAAATGATCAAACCAGGACTTCAGAGCCATTAGGGTGCCCTGCAGTTGTTAGAGATCTCAAGCGAGAATGGAAGAAAAATGTGTCTAGTCATTTGGGTTGCTGTTTTTCCACAACACTTATTTTTCCTAGCATGCGAAAGATGGTATCTTATGACTATTTTGTGTTTCAGCACTCATCACCAATATGAATCATTCTGAATTACAGTAACACCACCCCCCCACCCCCACTTATCCGCGGTTTTGCTTTCCATGGATTCAGTTACCCATGGTCAACCATTGTCCGAAACTATTAAACGGAAAATTTCAGGAACAAACAATTCATATGTTTTCAATTGCATGCACTTCTGAGGAGGGTAATGAAATCTCACGCCATCCCTCTCTGCCCCTCCTGGGGACATGAACCATCCAGCATATCCAGGCTGTATACACTACCTACCTGCCTGTCAGTCACTAGGTAGTGTCTTGGTTATCAGAATTACTGTCTCTGTATCACAGTGCCTGTGCTCAAGTCACCCTTATTTTATTAGCAATGGACCCAAAGCATAAGAGTAGTGATGCTGGCAACTCAGGTATGCCAAAGAGAAGCCCTAAAGTGGTTCCTTTAAGCGAAAAGGTGAAAGTTCTCCAATTAATAAGAAAAATTTACATGCTGAGGTTGCTAGGATCTATTAAGTACAAATCTTCTGTCTGTGAAATTGGCTGACTTGTAAATTAGACTTTATCATAGGTATATATATACAGAAAAAAACCAGTCTATACTGGATTCAGTAGAATAGGTGGTCCCAGGCATCCACTGGGGGGTCTTGGAACGTATTCTCCGTTGATAAGCAGGGATGACTGCACTCACCAAACCCTAACCAGGCAAGGACTGGTGATCAGTATATGATTTTCATTCAGGAGCGTTGTTTTTCTACTCAATTCAACTGAAAACAAAAAGTGTCTCCTGTGTACTGGTGTTACACCACGTGCTACGCGAATGTGCTTATTTGTTTGGATGTAGATGTTTTGTTTTACTTTTCAATGTGTCCAAGGTGGCTCATCTTTTGCTCTGTGCAATATAGTTTTTCTCAGCTGCCATATAAATCTTTATTTTTTAAAAGCTTTATTTTCCGCCAAAATAAAACAGAGCAGATGTTATCAGATATCCATACTGTCTCATACATGGCCTAACATTTTCAATAGCAGGCACTTATTTTCTCTTTAACCTAAACAATTTTCATAAATTGGATGTGGTTAATTCAAATATGCTGATGCATGTAAAGTTTTACTTTATTTTTTAAATAAATTTTATTGATTTTTTTTTTTTTACAGAGAGGAAGGGAGAGGGATAGAGAGTTAGAAACATCGATGAGAGAGAAATATCAGCTACCTCCTGCACACCTCCTACTGGGGATGTGCCCACAACCAGGGTACATGCCCTTGACCAGAATTGAACCTGGGACTTTTCAGTCTGCAGGTCGACGCTCTATCCACCAAGCCAAACCGGTTAGGGCTGGAAAGTTTTATTGAAAGATCTAATTCATTTGCAAAACAACAGAAACATGAAATAATTACAGTTGTAATTATTCCATTTATAACAAAATTTCCTACTATTTAATAATATATTATAATAATACTAGTGGCCCAGTGCACGAAATTCGTGCACATTAAAAGGGGATTAGAGGAAATATTTTAATATTGCTATTTGCCCTTTCTCTATAATAGAAGTGTCAGAGATTAAAGAAAATTAGTAAAATGTACATTAAAATCTTTCTCCTGTCAGAGTCTGGGATGCACCATGGAACCCAGAGTCAAGTCTTCAACCACCCACGTGCACCTCAAAATCACTCGAGACCCAAACCTGGACGGCCCCCCTTCTGGGCTAGATCCAGACCTGGCTGGTCCCACCCTGTCAAGCCCTGCCAGGTGGGGGGGGGTGCAGCCTCAGGTCCCCTGGGTGCCAAGGCAGGGGGGCACGGCCTGAGGTCCCCCATCAAACTCTGCTGGGTGGAGGGAGTGGCCTGTGATCCCCCAGCCTGGTGCTGGAGCAGGGGGCACAGCTTGAGATCCCCTGGCCTGGTGCTGGGGTGGGAGGCATGGCTTGAGGTCCCCTGGCCCAGCACCGGGGCAGAGGGCACACCTTCAGGGCCCCTGTCAAGTCCCGCTGGGTGGGGGGCACAGCCTCAGGTCCCCTGGCCTGGTGCTGGGGTGGGGGGCATGGCTTGAGGTTCCCCGGCCTGGCACCAGGGAAGAGGGTGCAGCCTAAGTTCCTCTGGCCTGGTGCCAGGGCGGAGGGAGCAGCCTGAGGTCTCCTGTCAAGCCCTGTGGGTGGAAGGCATGACCTGAGGTCCCCTGTCAAGCCCCATGCAGGAGGTGGGTGGGCGAGTAGCCTCAGGTCCCTGCTGATTGCTCCTTAAGGCTCATTATGGGAACTTAGCCTCAGCTGTGGGTGCAAATTGACCGGAGTGATGGTCAATTTGCATATTCCCTCTTTATTATATAGGATATAATTAATCATATTTGCAGAGGAGTAAATTAAAGTTTGTAAATGTTAAAGACTAAACAGAAAATCATTCTCCAACATACAGTTAAAAATAAGTTGATATAACTATAGCAGGTACTACTAACATTATTCATTTCATAAATCAACAGATACTTAGGGAATCCCTACTATGTGCTAGACTCAGAGTACAATAGAAAACAATACAGACACAGTCCTTGATCTTCATTGAAGCTATACAGTGTATCTTTTAAAACCTATAAGAGTAATAAGTCAGTGTTGCAAGTTAAAATGGAAACCTCAAGACCTTGGTTCTTTAAGTAGCTGTTTTCTAGAATTAAAGGGGTGGGGAAATTCTTATTTTTCATATGCTGGACATGCTCCTCTTCATGCCCTACCAAGGTAACAGAAATCACATCATTTTCTGAGAACTTTAAGCAATGTCACATTTAAGACAGTCCTATGAGAAGCTACAAAGTAGAATCTAGCATCCAAACACTCAATATGATTTTTTGAATTGCATCTTTGGCATGAGGGCACCGAATTTAATGTTACTACAAGGTCATTTCAACAGTTAGAAGTTGATGATTTGTAATACAACCAACTCAACATGCAGATAGATCCTTGGTGGGAAAAAGGTTTCTGTTGGGAAAAGATGTTAAAATGGCTATTTTTTTAGGATTTAGTGACTGCATGAAGTAATAAGATAAAAATGTGCATTTCTTGGACAGCAAGGAAACTGAAATATTTGCATTGGCAACAGAAAGTTATAAGTAAGTCAAAGGCACTATAGCTTCAGTCAGCTAGTGGCCAATTAGTGTGGGAAAGATATTTCATGAGCTCAACTATGACCACTCCTACCTTTAAAATCTTATTACTCTTCAACACTCACTTGTGGGACCTTTTTGTCAAGTCTAATGGAGTACACTCATTAAGGTAGACTTTCTTCTTCCTGATATGATATACATACACATTGATCCTTCAGTAGAAAGCCAAGACTTCTAGCTGCTTCCAGAATTAGACAGCGGATCTTAATGGGGAATGCAAACAATTTCAAAACTGACATTAATATTCCAAAAGTTAAGGTTCTAATCTAAGAATTTCCTACTCAAAATATAGTGGCATTGCTTTCATTCCCCTTATAAAAGTCATGTTGGGGCAATGTTATTATGACACTTTTTAAAAAAAAATTAATGTTCTGCATATATTCAATAAGACATGGCTAAATACATATTTTTGGCCTGAGAATGTGGCCACATTACAAGGTTGTTAGAATGTCCCTTGTATTTTCAACAAGGTTTTTAAAAAGCTTGCTCATTTTAGAGGGAAAAACCAGAAATGGCAAGAGAATCTTTCAAATAACAACAAAACTCTGGATAATTGAGATGAATCATAACATTTCCCAGAACTGTCTACTTATCAAGAAGTTTTACAGAAATAAAATAACAGCATGGGTGGTGGTAAATTAATGCTGTTAAAGTAAAAAATTACTAGCATTTGGACTGCATTGGGTATTACTTATCTAAATGCAGTTAATGGCTCAAACTTCTGATAATCCTGACAAAAATTGAACTCACTGATTCTGAACCACCTTTTAGGTCTGCATATGGCTCATCTGCACAAGACACTCCAATTAGTAGAATCTCTCATTCTGGCAGTGATTCTCAACCAAGGGGAGGGAAGGCAACCTTTAAGTCCCCCCTCTCCCCTGGCTGCCCGCCCCGGTGGATTATATAAGAATTTTATTAGAAGCCCATATTACTTGAAAAATACCCCTCTAAAACTTGGTGATTCTTAAAATACTTCCCCATCCCCTGTTTAAAGAATTTCAATATTTGATATCAATCGTTTTCTACATTAATCAGCATTTAAAATGATAGTTAAAATAATTCTTAATGTTTTAGACACTTTTCGTTTTGATACCTGTGAGAGACAAAAAAAAAAAAAAAAAAAAAAAATGCCACCACAAACATGTCCACATCCGAATCCCCAGAACCTGAAAATGTGACCTTACATGGCCAAAGGGACTTGGCAGGTGTGAGTGATTAAGGACCTAGACAGGGAGAGATGGTCCTGACTTAGGCAGGCAGGCCCAAGGTAATCATAGGAGCTCTTATAAGAGGGGGGAAGGAGGGTCAGGGTCCAGGAAGGATATATGATGGTGGAAGAAGTCAGAGTGATGCCAGAGGCCAAGAGCCAAGGAATGCAAGTGGCAGCTAAAATGTGGAAAGGGCTCCCCTAGTGCCTCCAGAAGGAACACAGCCCTGCTGACACCTTGATATTTGGACTTCCAGCCTCCAGAAATGTGAGATCGTAAGTGTTACTTTAAACCACTAAGTTTGTATTAATTTGCTACAGCAACAACAGAAAATTAATAGAGTACTGCTATGTCAGTAACTATAAAATCTATCAGAACCATGCTAGAACTGACATAAAATTGGGTTAACCTCAACATGTCTAGAGAAAACCATGAGAAGGGGTGTTGAAATTGTGTCATCAGTGAGTTATTTTTCTAATTAAATGTTTACTCATCTTATGCAATAGCATATTATTTATGCTTGAATCTAGGCACTAAGAATATTGTTATAAAATATATTATTAATAACAATTATAAAATTATTACAAAAACATATATATTGATGATCACCCATTTCTTACATCCTTTCATTTTTTTTTATTGATTTTTAGAGAGAGAAAAACATCAATGTGAGGACGAGAGGTCGACTGCCTCCCACATGCCCCCCACCCAGGATCAAGCTTGCCACCTGGGCATGTGCCCTGACCAAGAATTGAACCAACAACCTTTTGGTACATGGGACAATGTCCAACCAACTGAATCACACCAGCCAGGGCTTAAATCCCTGCATTTAATAATCTGCATCCCCCACCGTGAGATGTAAACAGGAGGTTCAGTCAGAGGGAGGATTGTGAGGTGACTGTGAGTTAACCGGAAAATTCCCCATGGAAGTCATTCTTAGTCATATCTATGCCTTAGAGATTTAATCATTAAAAAATTATATATCCTAAGTACCATGACTTAAACCATAATAATGGAAATGAAAAACACAAAGAAGATGCTGGGACTAGATGGGTAAAGTTTAAATTTTGACATTGTGCCCTTTTAGAGCCAAGACCTTTAAATACCAAATATGTCATTAAACACACAGCTCCTGTCTTAAACATGGACATGCTGGGGAAATTATTTCCTACTCAGAAAGATGCTACCTGGAGAGTATTGTGCTAACTGAAATAAACCCGGCAGAGAAAGACAAAAATCACACAATCCCACTACATCTGAAATCTAATGAACAAAATAAACTGATGAACAAAATAGATCCAGAGAGAAGGAAGCATATAACAAATAGGAATCTCAGAAGGAAGGGTGGGTAGGAAGAGATTAACCAAAGAACTTATATGAATATATGCATAACCTATAGACAGACAATAATGTGGTGAAGGCCTGGTGAGGGGGCAGGGGGGGGGTGGAGGGAGTTAATGGCAGGGGAAAGGGGGACATCTGTAATATTTTCAACAATAAGTATTTCAAAAAAAGATGCTAGTATTTAGCCACCAACAAAAAGTATTAGGATACTCTGAATGGTTTTCCTTGTAGTTGTGAATAATGTATATCAATCCACTAAAATTCTCCCTCTGAATCTCACAAGACTGGAAATATAGTTTGTGGCTATAGAATGAATGAATACTATGTGATCCATGCAAGTACAAATAATTATTCCTCTTAGGATGGTGATGGCCCTTTACTAACACAGCCAACTAACCTTATTACCATACAACCTTCAGAGTTGCCCTTCTAAAATGGCATCAAGCCCTAGCCCATCTGGCTCAGTGGACAGAGTGCTGGTCCTCAGACTGAAGGGTCCCGCATTTGATTCTGGTCAAGAGCATGTATCTCAATTGCAGGCTTGATCCCTCGCCCTGGTGGGGAGTGTGCAGGAGGCAACCAGTTAATGTTTCTCTCTCACATTGATGTTTCTCTCTCTGTTCCCCCTCCCTTCCACTCTCTCTAAAAATCAATGGGAAAATATCCTCCGGTGAGAATTAACCAAAAAAAGAATAAACCCTCACATTTAAAATGAAATTAAATAAAATGACTTTGATGCTTCTATTACATGGCTTTTGAGTTTTAAGTTGTAACTATTTTTTTCATGTCTATTTCCTCATCTCTAACCCCTCACTGCCTGGAACACAGCAAGCATTTTATAAACCTTTATCAATTAAGCAATCCATCTTCTCATCAGTATCTTTCACTCTCACCTTGGCCTATACCTAGCTGAAACAGATCCCAAGGCAAAAGACAGCAAATTTACCTGTTGCAAGCTCAGGGTATACATGGGTTTGCTTAAGCTGCTTAGGACTGTCCTGCTCATTCATGATGAGTTAAAATTACATCAACTTGAATATATAAACCAATGATAAATAATTTAGTCCTTAGTACTCCAGATTTTTTTCTTCTACAAAGACATAAATATACTCTCAGGCAGTTAACAGTTCAAAAATTACTGAATAAAACCAGTTTAAAAAATGCATAAAGGGAAAAAAAAAGATTCATCTGGTTTTAAGCATTAAATTTTTATCTCCAAACAAGAGATTATATTAACAGTTAAAGGAAATAGCCTAAGGCAAAAATTTCTTTTCCAGCTTCTTCACTAGAGAAAAAGAAAACTACAAAGACCCTTGGCCAATGATTTGGTTTATTAGCTACAGAACAGTTTTCATGAACTAAATTAGAACACTACTGGGAAACCAAATCCGTACCCTGTCTCTTGAACCACATAAAAGCGTTAAAAGCACCAATAAAGAGAAGATTTAAGGCCAGAAAAATACCAGCAGATGGGCTTATGCCCAGTGAATAGCACCAAATAGTTTTCTATAGGCGAAGGAAGAGAAGGCTTCCAGACAAACTGGCAGTGCCGCTTTTATTAGCGTGAATAAAGTCAGTGTATGAAGAACTGAAGACACGCTTATGAGAGCAAATGGAATAGAATCTTGAGAATATAATCCGGCAACTAGAAAGAGCTACATTTCAAAATAAAGGTTCGTTTTTAAAACATCCTCAATGATCAAGAAAAGGGGTTGAGAGACAATGAAAAAAAAATGGAATTGTCAAAATCCATTCAAAGCTCTGCATTAGAGGCACAGCACCTTGCTTTTCTTCTCTAATTTACTTGTTGTTGTTTTTTGAGGGATCCCAACTCTTCCTTCTTGCTCATCGTTATCTTTAGAAATCTTTCTGAATAATCCCAATTCCTCATGTTTCTGATTTCAACTTGACATTTTTTTCAAGTTTTTGCTCTGAGTTTTAGAAAGTGACGTGAATTTTTTTTTAAAGCATGCTTACAACAAAGACGTCTTTCTAAGCTCATACATAGTCCATTGATTCTTTGTGGACTCACTCATTGTCAAGAACAGAGCAGTGAGCCCTGACCGGTTTGGCTCAGTGGATAGAGTGTCAGCCTGTGGACTCAAGGGTCCCAGGTTCGATTCCGGTCAAGGGCATGTACCTTGGTTGCGGGCACATCCCCAGTGGGGAGTGTGCAGGAGGCAGCTGATGGATGTTTCTCTCTCATTAATGTTTCTAAACTCTCTATCCCTCTCCCTTCCTCTCTGTAAAAAAATCAATAAAATATATTTTTAAAAAAAAAGAGCAGTGAAATTTCCCTCCACACTTCAGGTTTTTAACATAACCCACCTCACTTCACAGTTAACAGAAACTCTTGCTACTTCCTACCTAAAATTTTTTCTGAATCTTACCAAACTTTCCTTCTTTTGGGATTTATTTTCATAATAGCAAATATATATATATATATATATATATATATATATATATATATATACGTATATACATGTGTATATACATATATACATGTATATACGTGTGTATACGTGTATATATGTGTATATACGTGTATATACGTGTATATGTGTGTGTATATGTGTGTGTATGTGTGTGTATATGTGTGTGTATATGTGTGTATATATGTGTGTGTATATGTGTGTGTATATATATATATATGTATATATATATATATATGGCCTCTTATTCCCCTTCACCATTTTGACCAATCTCTCCCCTCTGGCAACCATCAGTTTGCATAAGAGCAAATATTTATTGAAGGCCTACTATGTGCTAGACACTATAATAGGCTGAATAAGGCAGAGACTGTCCTTGAGCTACTGAGAAAGGTCAGAGGTGACTGCGAAGTAGAAATCCCGAGTAGTTTTAAAAGTGTATCAGAAGGGTCTGACAAATACTCAAGGATTGAAAACAGGCTGATTTCAATATAACAAACGCTCTGCAAGTGGTAAGGAAATTCACAGGAAGCAGCTCCTACCAAGGGGTCAAGGAGTTTAGGTCTTGGAGGAATCCACGATGAGTAGGAGCTTCTCAAGCATGACAGCTCCACATCCATAAAGAAAGAGGCTTGGAGCCCGGCCACATGACTCAGTGGTTGAGCATCAACCTATGAACCACGAGCTCACGGTTGGATTCCTGGTCAGGGCACATGCCTAGGTTGCAGGCTCTATCCCCAATAGGAGGCTTGCAGGAGGCAATCAATGCTTCCCTCTCTCTCCCTCTCCATCCTCTCTCTGAAATCAATAACATATTTAAAAAGAAAAGAGGCTTGTAACCAGAAAAAAAAAAGTTTGGAAACATATAAGAAGGATAATATGGGAAGTACCCATTGTGTGATGGGATAATAGAAATAAATGAATGAGGCTGGCACACACCACATGAGTCTTGTAAAAGAAAAAAAAATGAGCAAAGGCTAGAATGACATGCTAAGCGCACTTAGGGGAAATGTTAACCACAATCTCCCATTTCCCCTCAACCCAGGACATTGCCACCTCTGTAGAGGACATCTGAGAGTGTGGGGGGGCATTTTCTGGTTGGCACAATGGGAAGAGGGACTGCAACCAGCAATTAGTTTCTGGAGGTAGGAATGCTAATGTGTGGGTGAGTTCTGCACAGGGAAGAACTGTCCCACCCCAAACGGCAAGTTAAAGAGCCCTGCTCTAGGCTGCATGACATCAAAGGATCTTCTTCTCCCTCCTCCTGTGCTTATGGATCTGACTCCCAGTGGTTAGATAAAGTGCCCATATGCAGACGGCAAGAATCACACCATGCCGGAGGTCCTCACCGAGTCACTCTGACTGCAAAGCCCTGCTCCTTCCACCAGTCGGGAGAAAGCCTCGGTGTGGAAACCACGCAGAAGGATGGGGCTTTAGTAAAAACCGAGCCCTGAGTAGCATGATAGTCTAGAGAAAGGAGAAGGAGAACGACACTCGCCAATCACTGTTGGCTCTGGCGACCAGCACGTGTTGGCAACCATTGGAGAACAGGGGTAGCTCCATTCCAAGGAATACAGGGAAGGGGTGATGGGGAAGTGGAAATCCCAAGCAGTTTTAAAGTGTGCTTTCAATAAATTGGGCAATGAGTATTAAAGCGGCATGATAGCAAAGTAGCAGTCTGAAGGAGTTATTAGGTTATAGCAGCAAGATTCATCATTACTGCTTTCATTTTGATTAGGAGACTATTTGGGGTATGCAGACTGCGTGTGTGTGTTTCACAAATGATAAGAGAAACTGACTACAGAAGACTGCCTTTGAGGAATGGAACCACCAGAGCTATTTTCCTAGGAGGAAAGGGTCTAACAAACACTCAAGTATGGAAAGTCTTTGCAACAGAAAAATCCAGGTAGATTCCGTAGAGATGGAATGGAGGGAGAAGCAGAGAGTTCACGACTGCATCAGCGAGCAGTTAACTCAGAGATTCACTCCAACCCTGGGAGGGAGGCTCCTTGCCCGAGCCCACAGGAGCTGAGCAATTAGCAAATAAAGTTGTCTCTCACAATAGTCAGGGAGGAGTCACTGAAATTAAAGACCAGCAGAAGGTACATCCAGTGTAATGACAGGGCCATGGTCACAGAAGCGATCTCCACTTGGAAACGGGGCGGAGAAAACCGCCATATTGTATGTCAGTCTCCGGCTCATTATCATAGTCTATGGCATCATTTAGGTAAAATTTACAAGGATATTTCCGTCGCACAAAATCACAAAGTAACCAACGTGTGTATATGCCATGCTTTGTAATAAACATAATCAGGCATTCTTTTCTCTTTTTTAAAAAATATATTTTTATTGGTTTTTTACAGAGAGAAAGGGAGAGGGATGGAGAGTTAGAAACATCGATGAGAGGGAAGCACCGATCAGCTGCCTCCTGCACACCCCCAACTGGGCATGTACCTGCAACCAAGGTACATGCCCTTGACCGGAATCGAACCTGGGACCCTTCAGTCCACAGGCCGACGCTCCATCCACTGAGCCAAACCAGCGAGGGCCAGGCATTGTTTATTATAGCATAGTGAGACTATGGTGATGTCAACATGTTACCTGTGTTATATACTGAGGTCTGCAGGCTAGGTCCTGCTAAACCTCCCTGGAGTCATTTGCCAGTGTCTCTGTGATGACTAGCAAGTGGCTCACGAGCCCATTTTAACAAGATTCGGTTGATGATGTTTTCATTTGCCCTGTTTCTTCTCTTGACCAGCAGAAAACCCATTCACCCAGCTGTCAACGCTGGGACATAAAATCAATGTCTGTCGAGTGCCATTAATATCCAATAAGGTACCACCATTTACAACTACTTTTTATTGCTTTGTAAGTATCAGTGGTGAAAAGGTCATGACAAATACCATATGTGAATTTTAATTCCATAAGAAAAATAACTTACAAATCTTTGGGAATTTCTAATAAAAAAAAAAAACAAGTGTAATTAGCCCTAACCAGTTTGGCTCAGTGGATAGAGCGTCGGCCTGCAGACTGAAAGGTCCCAGGTTTGATTCCAGTCAAGGGCATGTACCTTGGTTGCGGGCACATCCCCAAATGGGAGGTGTGCAGGAGGCAGCTGATCGATGTTTCTAGCTCTCTATCCCTCTCCCTTCCTCTCTATAAAAAAAAAAAAAAATCAATAAAATATATTTAAAAACAAACAAACAAGTGTAACTAAAGTGTTCTTATTTCTCTATCTCACAATGGCTATGAAGCTTTATTTCATCAGTTAACAGAAAACTCTGGGTTGACCAAAGATTTCTGAATGTGTTGCTTTATTACATAGGTATTAAAAGGCAAATGAAAATAGTAAAAACCCTATGATTTCTTCCGACTAATTCTGGAGCATTTTTACTAAATAAATGACTTGAACTAGACTTTTCTGAATGTAACTTTTTGAAATCGCCATTAAAAACACTGCACTTGGGGGCAACACCATTTGCTCACAAAATGAAACAAAGGCTCTGTTCTTCGGAGGGGAGACTTGGGCATACCGATGTACAGCTCAAGAAAGCTCAGGAAATGTTTCAGTGATACTCCATTATCCCTTGAGACGCCTAACTTCAGCTCATGAAAATACCAGAGAGTAAGGGATGAAAATTACAATGGTTTCCTGCAAAAGCCCCCTCTAGGCTATGGGGCTAATTGAAACAATATGGCAAAACTCCAACCGAACCCCTGGCGTGGGTTAGAACGCCTGTTATTTTAAAACTGATCTGGGCCTTTTTCTGCCGACAGTGAATCTTTTCTATTTCAGGTTCCACGTGTTTCACATGTTCCACAAAAAATACAAAGAACCGATCATGTTTTCTGATTAATGTTCACTATCTCTCATTTTAGTGGCTTTTTTTTTTTTCTTTTCCTTCTTTTCTTTTCTTTTTTTTTAGAAAGAGTGAGGGGAGGGGAAGGCTGAGCACAATGCCTTACACATGTATGTACAGATGTGTTGAATTAAAGATTTATAACGGCACTTTAATACATGCATAGATGAAGCTATGTTCGCTTTCTTTCTGTCTGTTTGAGCTGGCGTTAAAAGACATGGCAGAACCGCAATAATCCTTGAATTCTTTCAAAACCAAAAAATCAAAATAGAAAGCACTACCACACATTCCAAACTCACCAAACCACTAGCCTAAAATTAAATTAATTTAATTCACTGGGTCATGGCCTGTAACAGAGAATAAGCTCAGGCCATCTTTAACATAGACAGACCTACTACTTTGGTTATCAGTAGTATTGGGGGGTGAGTGAGTGACAGTGAAAAGTTTAGTATAAGTCAATCCGAACATACACTCTGAACCCAAACACTTGGAATTCTAGGCACCACCTACCTGCTGCTTGGCCACTGACTAGTTACCTAACCTCTTAGAGCTTTACCTTATATCTGTATTATAGTATTTTTAAAATATGTTTTTATTGATTTCAGAGAAAGGAAGGGAGAGGTAGAGAGAGACAGAAACATCAATGAGAGAGAAACACCGATAGGCTGCCCCCTGCATGCTCCCTACTGGGGATCAAGCCCGAAACCCAGCCATGTGCCCTGACCAGGAATTAAACCATGACCTCCTGGCTCATGGGTTGATGCTCAACCACTGAGCAACACCAGCCAAGGCTGTAATATGTTATTAATAAACTAACAAATAAACACCACCTCGTAGCATTAAGCGAGAAAATGCATGTAAGTCCAATGGATGTTAGCTTCCTTCTCTTCTCCAGCATTTTCCCTTCTACCCTGAGATACACAAATACTAGCACACTACATGCCAGCATTTTGATGATCGAGGGTTTCAGTCACAGAAAGAACAAGGACTTGCCACGGAGAACTGCCAAATGCCAATGCAAGTGTTCAGGATTGTTATGCCTTTCTGTCTTCCGTGTTCCCACACTGGCGATGCCCTTCCCTACACACTCTCCTGGGAGCTCTGAGACAACATGGCAATTGATTCTGCGACGTTAGCATATCACACACTTTGGTCCAGTGGCATCCCCGACCACTGAGTGTGCTCCTGCCAATCTCTCTGGACTCTAATTCCGTGTGACCCAGCCCTGCTGATTCCCACCCTCCCAGCCCACAGCAGGAGAGCACGCCAGGCTCCAGCTGAAAGCAGCTTCTGAGGAGGGCCTTCTCTACCACCTGCAGGCCCACTCTTACCCTAGTTCCTCTCACCTCTGATCAAGGGGGGCCCCTGAAGGTAGATCTTTTCTATCTGCCTTTCAGGCTAATTTTTCATCAAGAAAACTTATGTATAACATAATGCTCCATGCCCTTCTCTCTCTCCCACTCTACCTCACACACATGCACACATTCACAGCTTAGGTTCAAATTTAAATGAACATATTTTAACTGTAAAATTACATTAAAAGAGAGGAAGAGAAAGAGAAGACATTTGAAAAGCAGTCAGCTCATGTTTCCAGAGGCAAGTCAATAAAGCACGCCCCTTCATCTGGCATTGAACTTTTTTTAAAATATATTTTATTGATTTTTTACAGAGAAGAAGGGAGAGAGATAGAGAGTTAGAAACACTGATGAGAGAAAAACATCGATTAGCTGCCTCCTGCACACTCCATACTGGGTATGTGCCTGCAACCAAGGTACATGCCCTTGACCAGAATTGAACCTGGGACCCTGCAGGCCTACGCTCTATCCACTGAGCAAACTAGGTAGGGTGCGGCATTGAACTTTTAAGAAGCCTGGAGGGGTAAGGGCCCCCTACACAATGTTGGCAAATGCAGTAGGCTTACACGTAGCTTGGGATATGATGATGCTAACCACGACGGGAAATTAAGGCATCCCTGTGGCCCAAACCTAGAGACTGGGAAAAGGCAATCATTTTCATTTGGTTCTGCCATATTTGATTTATGTAAAAGCGTCATATGGGCTTGGTATCTGGAAATGTGTCCTTCCTCAAATAGTTTTCACATTAATAATTTGCAGCTAGAAATCTGCGGTTAAGTACATTTTTGAGAGGGTATTTGCAGCTAGCAGAGGTTTGCACAGTGATACACTGTGACTGCTGGAACCAGACTGCGCCATAGAACAGATTCGCGAGGACGCCAATGAAAGCCAAGAAGCAAGAGAACCCCACTGAGGCAGAGAGCCAAGACGCCATGGTTAACACAGAGCCCAGCCTCCCTTCGCCTGTGCTCATTTCCACCCTAAAACAAAACGAGGATCATTTTCTAGTGGCCAAATAGTGAGTACCCTCCAAAGAAATAAATGACAGGAGAAAAGTGTCATCAATGTTAACAGGGAAAAAATTAGGCTAAATACAAAGTAATGGGCATACAGAGAGAACAGGAAGAAGATGTGCTGCATAAATGCAAGCTCCAAACACTGTTTTCTGCATTTCCATAGAAAACCTCATGTTAGGGGAAAATGATTTCTGGGCCTTCAATTTGGAAACTAAAAGAGGCCTCCTAGGAGCCAGATAAGTAACAGCTTCTCCGTGAGGCTGTAAAATCACAATGCATTCTTTTCTTAAAGATCTCGACATGTCTTACAAACATCTTCGAGTTAATCCGCATGGAATTCTCTGAGATGCGCATGCAGCATTTTACTGATTGAGGGCTTCTTTCACAGAAAACAAAAATAGTAACTTGCCAACAATAGCTGATAAGTGAAGATAAGATTAGGCACCAAGTCACCCAACATATATAGCAGACCTCTACCCAGTAGGCGATGCTGTTGTAAAGTCAAGGACACTCACCATGTAACCACTTAAATTCCCCAAACCACTGAAGAAGATGGATCTTTCTCAGAGTTTCCCTAGGATTGTTGATGTCAATGGAGTGTTTGATTTTGAAGGGCAGGGAATCTCCTATCAGCCACAACGTGATAGTATTGCGTTTGTCATGCTGCAGGAAAAAAATGTCCCTATTTGGCCTTCAAAACAGAATTATTGGACTTCTGAGGCAAGATGGCAGAAAGCCAGAGTCAGTTTTAAAATATATATCTACTTTGAAGTGTATATTCACATGGATAAGGTGAAGGAACTCCAAATAAG
Source organism: Murina feae (assembly GCA_004026665.1). NCBI lineage: Eukaryota > Metazoa > Chordata > Mammalia > Chiroptera > Vespertilionidae > Murina > Murina feae. Next base: position 8,203 of record PVJC01021856.1, on the reverse strand, counting down.
TTGAATCATTTTCAAGTTTTCTCTGCTATAAATTGAAAATTTATGGCAGAAAAAACAGCTACATAAAGAAGATGAGCAGTTTGAAGCCAGATCACAGAACTGTCCTTCCCATAAACCTAACAAATGGAAAAAGGGGGGAAAAAAGGTTAAAACTGACCAGGAAATATAGCAATGAGATGAAGTAGGAGGCACAATATTTTGTTGGTTTGTTAATCCTCACCCGAGGATATTTTTTTTATTGATTTCCAGAGAGAGTGGAAGGGAGAGGGAGAGGGAGAGAGAGAAACATCAATGTGAGAGAGACACATCAATTGGCCGCCTCCCGCATGTGCCCCAACCAGGGCTGGGGATCCAGCCTGCAGCTGAGGTATGTGCCCCCAACCAGAATCAAATCCAGAATCAAATCAGTAATGAGAGAGAATCATTGGTCAGCTGCCTCCTGCACGCCCCCTATTTGGGGAACGAGCCTTCAACCCAGGCATGTGCCCTTGACCGAAATCGAACCAGAACCCTTCAGTCCGCAGGCTGACGCTCTATCCACTGAGCCAAACCAGCCAGGGCAGGAGGCACAATCTTAATGCCACTTTTGTTTCTCAGAAATGTGACCAAAGGAGAGAGGAAGTGAATATTCTAGAAAGCGGCTCAGTCATCCCAAATCACGTCATATACATTATAGTAGTAAAGAATAGAGGCAAATGAACCACATTCCCATGTTTCCCATTAATGTCCCCAATTAGTTTTTTAAAGAAGCAGTATGAGCAACATATATTAGCAATATGACCCAGCAATTGTATTTCAGGTATTTTTTCAAGAGACATGAAAATATATGCCCACAAAAGGGCTTGTACAAGAATAATCATAGTAGCTAAAGAATAGAAGCACCCCAAAAAGTCCATCAGCAGAGGAATGGATAAACAAATGGTAGTATATTCATATAACTAAATATTTAATAATGAAAAAGGAATTATATATGCAAAATATTGAATTGGTAAAGGAAGTCAAACACAAATGAGTACATACTCAGTGATTCCATTTATATGCAAAACTAATCCATGACGACAGTAATTAGAAAAATGGTTGTCTACATGGTGGGAGCTCTGGCTAAGGAGCATTCTAAGAACAAGGAAATGTTCTCTGTCTTGATTGCTCTATGGTTTACCTGGTCGAACTCATCTCACCATACACTTCAGGTCTGCACATTTTACTGTGTATAAATTATACTATGGTTAGTTTTTTAAGATACAGAATAAATGAATAAAAGATGCGGATGAAAGGATAAGATAAGTGGATAGCCCAGTAAAAAGATTTGGACTTGGGCGCGCGTGCACACACACACACACACACACACACACACACACACGGCCACTGAGTGTTCAACCCATTTTTTTTCCTGCCTAGAAAGAAATCTCGGATGAGCAAACAGAACTCCAGTCAATCTCCAGCCACAAAGAAGGAATTGGCAGGCGGAAAAGCAAAAGGGAAAGAAGTAAGACAATTTTCTGAGGAAATGGGATACGCTTGAGAGAGAAAACCACAGAGGGTCCCAAAGGAAGCCCCCACACCTCTGTGACCCATTAGGCTGTGGCCAAAACCTAGAGTGGCCCCTCAGGAAAGAAAGGAGTAAGGGCTGCTGGGAGATATCAGAGCAAGAGAACACCTAACCGTCAATTGTCTTTGAAAGTGTTGAACTTCCTGGGGGTTCCCCTTAAATCTGGGAGAAGTCCTGAAACCCATGGGAAGAAGAAAGTCCTCTCCCCACTCTTCCATCCCTTCACCTCCCCGCCCCCGCCGCCGCAAATAGGAAGCCCTAGCTCATGTGTTTTCATAGGTCTTTAGGCAAACACAGAAACTGGGCCACAATCACCTGGGCAGCCACAGTCCCTTTCAAGTTTTACTCTTCCCCACGCCATGCTGTCAGTCCAAAGAAAGGCCGACTGAAGACCCAATCTACGTGGTGCTGGAAGAGCAGTCGGGGACATGACAAATAGGTCTCAAACAGGATAAAGGCAAGGAGAATTCATCAAGGCCACATCACAATCAGAGGGTGACGGAGCTGCCTGCATCTCACACGCACAAAATGTAAAGAAATAGCATGGTGCACCAGAATCGTTTAGACTGGGATTCTGCTCATCCTACTTTAACACGTATCAAACATCTGAAATTCAAAATGTTTTGTAACACAAGTGTGAGACCTACAGCCAGAGACCTACATCTGTTCTCTTCCTTCCCACCTCTTTATGTCCTTTTCTAACAGACAACTAACCAAAAAGAGCAGAAATAAAGGACTGGAAAGGGCACTGGAACTTATATAACAGCTCCAGAGCAGTGGTTCTCAACCTTCCGGCCCTTTAAATACAGTTTCTCATGTGGCCACCCCCAACCATAAAATTATTTTTGTTGCTACTTCATAACTGTAATGTTGCTACTGTTATGAATCATAACGTAAATACCTGATATGCAGGATGGTCTTAGGCGACTCCTACGAAAGGGTCGTTTGACCCCCAAAGAGGTTGCGATCCACAGGTTGAGAACTGCTGCTCTAGAGTAGTGAAAATTATATGACTGTAACAATAAGTATTTTCCTATACTAATCTACTGATTTCAGCACTTTTACACTTGAAGAGTTAAGTGAGAGTAAGACACACAGCTTATTTTTAGTTGGCTATGAGCAAACCACACTTTCAGAGGCAACGCAGACCCTTATTTTAACAACGAACAATAACACAACCAAGTGGAGTTCACCAAGGAAAGCAACAGCTATTGCAATAAAATCTGTAGAGTCTTACAAAAAGGGAGATCAAAGGGAAGCAAGTGTCCTAAAAAGGCAACCAGAATACGTGCCATTTGTGTTATGAACTTTTATGTCATCTTGCTTCCTATTATCCCAGAATAAGTGAGGCATCTGTGTGTGCTAAAACCTTTTATTTTCCCCACTCTCATAATAATCCTATTCATTTTACCAAGCTTTGAAAACAAATTACCCTCAGCAGAAACCTAATGAAGTGAGCTTCATCCTTGGGGAGATTTTTGTAATTACAGAAAAAGTAAGTCATGGGGATATAATTGCTCAAAAAAAAAAAAAGAGAGAAATTTCTATTCACTTGAATTAATATATTCCACATTATAGTTATAGCTATTTTCCTTGCGTGAAGAAGAGAGCAAGGGAGAAAATAAAAAGGGAAGAAAGGAAGACAGACAGACAAACCTACACAATTATTGTTGATACTGAAAGGTAATCAACCCTGCAGGGCGAGTTGCTCAGTTGCTCACTTGTGGGAAAATGCAATGACAACTGACATCCTACCCAGAGGGAAGAACGCCCATGGCCCTGGAAACAAACTATCTAATTAAAATGCAAAAAGACAGCTCCCCGCTCTCCAATTATTAAATGCACAAGAGAGAGAATTTATCGGTTCGTAAACAAGTCTCTAAGAAGAAAACTTGAGTTTACCAAGAATTTAAATATGAAAACAATAAGCTAGACAAATATTAGCAGAAAATCCCAATGGCTTGTCACCTAGTAAACCATGTGCGCCAAGCCATAAACTGGGTCACTTAAAAAACAAACGCAGACTTTGCAACATTACATTTCAACATAGAGAACAGTCAATAAAACCGGAGGGGGAAACACAGCTTTGTCTATACATGGCCCTCCTATTAGTGGCATTGTCCATTACCCTAGTGTACAGCAGGGGCTGACGAACATGGCTGACCTCTTTCAACAATGTTAAAGCTTTCAGCATCCGGCCTAATAAACACATGTTCCCAATAACTCCCCCAATGAATAAGCCTCTTTCAAAGGAGAAACAGGACTCACATGAACACTAACCTCTTGATTAGAAAGCACATACTTAGCCAGTGGACTGTGGAGGTCTCCCCCAATCCGCATGCTTTGGGCTACATTCGCCATCAATTAGTTACATCAAATCCCCTTTTGTTTCCCTCCAGTGACTTTCTGCCACCCTGTCACTTGACTCCTAAACAAATGCCTCACCTGGCTTTTATCCAGATTTCCGGCAAAGCATGCCCCTCCCAGACCCGCAGAGCCAGCCTCTGTCGATGTGACCAGCTTTCTGGAACTTCTATAAAATGGTAGATAGAAAACTGTTTTCCGAATAATTCCCCAGGGCAACTGAGGCATTAGTTTTATTTATTTATTTTTAATTGAAGAGCTCACTTGTTCCCTTTCTTGTACTTTTCATGAAGTCTTTGTTAAGTATCTTTCTTTCATCTACTCCAGAACTTCTCTGAAAAGAGCACATTCAGCTGAGAACAAAAATATCCAAGTGATAATCTCAGTTCCGTCACTGAATGGTATCTACCCTTGGCCTCTCTGAAGGTCAGATTCTTTACCTACAAAATGGGTGATATTTGGTAATTCCATTTATATTTCAGAATGTTATTCGTTATGAAATAGAGGACATCCAAGAAGTGTTCTGTTGCCTTCAATTACACTTTATCCCATTCTCATTTAATTTTAAATAATATTCAAGCTCCACCCCTATCCCACGAGCTTCATCCCTGAAATATTAACTGATGGCTATTGATCCATTTTAACCATTCATAACTCCTCATGCATTCTTCAATACTCTTTAAGTTTCAGAATTTATATAAATGTGTTTCTGTGGACAATGTGATGCTCAATAATTTCACCCACATTTCAGCCAGCATTTTCAATTACTACTTTGCCAGTTTACCTTCTATTCCACACTTCCTTCCAACCCCCAAACTCGGGTTAACACAACTGTCTATTTCCTTCCAAGGGTCACAGAGCACTGCCAGGGGGCATCACATGAATATGCTAATTGGGTGCATCACAAATTTATAAAATTCCACTCCAGCTGCTCAGCAATTCATTAATGTATTACTCCTCGGATACCTTTTCTATTGCCTACAAGTCATGATTCCAAACCTTTATCTCTCACTTCAAGTACTAAACTCCCTAGGTTCATTCTCAGCAGACAACTATGAGAAAAAAAATAGAAAACTTAAGCCGAGAACTCCCTCATCTGCGCTCTTCATGTAGACTGTATCCATTCTTCCCACTTTCCCTCCTACAGTACACCTACTATCAGTGTGGCTTCTTTTCCAACTCTCCCAAACTTGAATAACGAACAAGTTCTCTTCCATTAGACTTTCTTGAGGCTAGAGGGGCCGGGGAAATGGAGCTCTGGTTGAGCATCTGCATCCTAGTGATGGTGCCCGATATGGAACAAAAAGCACAACTTTTCAGTAAGTTGTCTCTATCCCACCACCTTTCTCACCAGGCTCATCGCTTAGATGTTCCATCCCCTTTCAGCAAGTCTTTTACAATTTAAGAGCTGTTTTCACAGATGTTACTTTCATTGCCGTTTCTTCTTTCTCTCCAGGCCCTGCTTGGTTTGGATTATCAGTTCCATGACAGCACCAACCACCTCTGCAGAAAATCTTTCACAGATGTTACCTCCAGTCTTAACCTTCTTTGCTAAGGTCCAATATCGCACTTTTCAACACGTTACTTAACACTACTATTCTGGATCATCCCCAAGCAATTCAACGTGGCAGAATCAGGATGCTTTGGGTTATAAGTAATGGGAAACGTCTCCTTATCTATCTTAGACCATAAGTAAATGCACAGCCCAATGTAGCAACAGGTAGAGCAGGCTATAGGCACTGTTGAAATGAATCGGGGTCCTTTCCTTTGCACTTTCCCTGGCTCTGCCCTCCTCTGCACATTGGCTTTATCCTCATGCTGATGGCAAAATGGATATAACAATTCTAGGCGTCATTTTCAAACGTAACATCATCCCTAAAAGAAGTGTTTCACTTCCTTAAGAGAAAAACATTATAGAAGTCCCATTGAGCGAGGTCTGCACTTATTCTTATACCAATCGCTGGCTAATGGAAGGATATTATCCTACCTAGCTTAGACCAGGGTTTCTCAACCTTGGAACGACTGACACGGCGGGATAATTCTGTATTGCAGGGGGTTGTGCTAGGCACTGTAGAATGTTCAGCAGCATCGTTGGCCTCTACCTGCTACATGCCAGTAGCATTCCCACTGTGACAAAAATGTCTCCAAACACTGATAAATGTTCCATGGGAGGCAAAATCACCCCTGATTGAGAACTGCTAGCTTAGACTAAACTGTAAAATATCCTTAGAACAAAAATAAGGGTCCTCTTCTCTTAAGAAAGAAGACAGAAAATTAATGTTGGCCAGGAAACCACTACAATGTCCAAAAATAAACTTGTTTTCTACTCCCTCATCCAAAATCTATTCCTCCTCCTGAATTCCCAATATTAACATGTCACTGTCTAGGTACTCAATGGCCCAAACTAAGAACCCTGGAGTCATCTGGATACCTCCCTCATTGCCCATGTCCCGTTGTCAGCAGTTCCTAGCAATAGTAATGATACAGTGTATTGTGAGTATCTCAGCGGTTGCCTCCTTACTATGTTTCCCGCCTCCAGGGCTTTCCTAACGTTGAGAATTATCTTTTAAAGGATAAATAAAGTCAAAACACCCCCCCCCAACTAAAACAATTTGATGACTTATCATTACCCACAAAAGTGAATTGAAATCTTCACCCTATCATATAGGATCCTTAATGATGTATCCCTTGCCTACTGCTACAGCCTCAACTCCAGCTACGCTGCTGATCTTACTCTTTACCTATTGTTCCTAAAACCAGACATGCCATGTGATACGTAAGTCACTTGTTGGTGTTAGTCCTGCTGCCTGGGATGACCTCTCCACTGAATTCCTAATTCTTCTTAAAGTCCTTGATACTTCTCATGCATTATTTCTTTTCTGGTGATTTCTATTTTCCCCATGAGAAAACTAACTACTTTAGCATCTATATCCCCATAGTACTTGTAAAGAAATACAGGTCTGATTGAAGCACTTAATACATCATCTTATAGCTTTATTTAGTCTGCCCAGCTAGATCATGGGCCACTGAAAGTGAGGTAGTTTCTCCATCTATATCAACAGTTTCAAGCACAGTGCTTAGAGTATAACAAGATGGCTCTAAATAAATGACTAATTAAATGAAGGAATTAAATTGATTTCAATGTATTTGCCTAAACTTATAAAAAGTCTCAGGGATTAAGACTAATCAGTTAGCTAAACATATTTACCTCTAATAGTAATGAGCCAAATTTCCCTTTAAAACTTATATACCACAATAAAATGTTAATAAATACTTAATAGTCAAATAACAAGTAAAAAAAAGTGAAAACTGGGATGACAAATAAAAATACAGTAATATCATCTATGAAATCATTAAAATGTTAAGAGGGACGATAATTTCCAATTCTCTGAATGATCCAGAGAGCTGCTACGCATGTGCATTCCTGGAGATTATCCAAGTCCCTCCTTAGACTTCACTCCATTCATGAACAGTTAATGGGTGGGTCTCTGAGAACAGGGACTAAAATAGGAGTGTCTTTTTACCGCCCAGAAAAGGAAACTAGTGAAGCAACCAGGTCTGAGAAATTTCTAGAAAATAGAAGGAAGTTTTGTTGTTGTCTTGGTGTTTTTTTTAAGCCAAACCAAAGAGGAAACTGAACAAAACAAAGGATCAGGTAAATGGAGACATTCTGGAAGAGACACTAACAGAGGCCTAACTGCTTTGAGTCTGCTGTTATATTCCTTAGTACACAAGATGCCCGAGCAGAGGGTAAATGTTAGGAACAGAATTTATAAAGACCTATACATTGGGAAAACAATGTGGCAATATGTGTGGAGTCTTAAAAAAAAAACACGTGTGTTCTCAAAACAAACAAACAAAAAAGTGTGTTCTCTTTGTCACAGAGATCCTACTTTGGGAATCTTTGCTAGGCAAAGAAGCAAAAACCCAGAAGAAGGAATACGTAAGCACAAAGATGTTTCTACAGCCTTCTTTATAAACAATATAAAAAAAGTATACGACCAATTACATCTTTTTCATTCACTCCATGCAATCAGCTCTGAAGACTACATGGCATCTATGTGAAAACATGCAGAGATGCTTATGATACCTGGTAACTACATTAATTAAAGAAATCATATGTAGAAAGATTCTCTCTAACTATACCCCCCAAAAAAGAGAAATGTTATGCCAAAGTGTTAGCAATTTCTGAACTTTACATTTCATTATCTTCTGAACTTTCTATGCCGTGGCCATGTTACTTTTCACAAGTTTCATTTCAAGTTCTCACGAGAACCACAGAGGCTGAGT
>PVJC01021855.1:0-27804 GCA_004026665.1 Murina feae | reverse complement strand
TAAATAAATAAATAAATAAATAAATAAATAAAAAGTTAGAAAAAAAGAATCTATATATATAAAAGGCTAATATGCAAAGTGTCCCCTTGGGAGTTCAACCAAATGAGCGGGAGTTCAATCACTTGCTATGAGGTGTGCTGACCACCAGGAGGCAGCACGGAACATGGAGGTGCCCAGTGGTGGCAGTGGGGCACTGAGGGAGTGAGGGAATGAGGAGGTGGGGAGACAGGTTAACAAGGGATATACCTGACAAATACCACCTTAACTAAATGATCAGGATTAAATTGACATCACCAGTGATACTATGGGTCTGTCACCTACCTCCCAATATAATGCAATGTGAAGGGCACCTCATCCCTCTGGTATTCTTTCCCATAACATCCATAACCCCAGTCTAATCACACAGAGACATAAGGCAAAGCCACTTAGAGAGACAACCTACAAAATACCCAACCAACTACTCCTCAAAAACGATTAGAGTCATGAAAACAAAGACTAAGAAAATGTCACAGGCCAGAGAAGACATGACAAACTAGATACAATGTGGGATTGCGGAATGGAAGAAGATTAGTGGGAAACTGGTGAAATCTGAGTAAGCCTGAAGTTTAGTTAGTAGTAATAATGCAGAGTATTATTTCCTTAGTTTTGACAAATGTACCATGGCAACTAATATAAGATGATTACATTGAAAGAAATGGAAATTGGGATACAAGAATTCTGTTCTATCTTTGTAACTTTTCTAAAACCTGTAATGGCAGATAAAATAAAACTTCCCACAAACTCATGCAAATGGTTTTAACATATTAAAGTAAGATTTCTCTTGACATACAAATTCCACAAGTTTAGAGGGCAGACTTGTGCGAAGTGCCTACCGATAACATCCGCACTTAACTCTCTTCCGGGGGCCTGCAGCAACATTTTGCTAAACCTGGAAGTTCAAGGCTAACAGATTTGAATTCCCAGAGTATAAAATCTAGGCCCATTTTCCTAAAGCTCATTACCCCTTAAAAGCAGAATTGTGCGGAGAAGTCATCTCAGCAATGTGTGATGAGTATAGATGGGTCGTTTGGCCTTTCTGAGCCATAGTTATCCCACCTACAAAAATGAGGTCCCCCTCCGTTCTAGAATTCTATAAATACTCCTTTCTCAGATATTTTAAACATTGTTTTAAGGTGTGGTATCAATTCCGAGGAGAAAGTATCAACATTGTGATTAGCTAATTCCACACACACACTTAGATCACTATGCTAGGTGCTAGCGCCTGCCCTCCAGAGGTCTCAGTCTGATGAGAGAGACCAGTCTGTATATGAGCCGCCACAGCCAGGTGACAAGATCCATAAAAGAGGTGCTAACAAGGTGGCTAGTGCACGGAGAGGAATTGCTTCCCTCTGCCTGTGGGACCTAAGAAAGTAGGAAGATCATGAAATGTGACTCCTTGATCTAAACAGAGTCAGTGAGGAGTCAACCCTATAGAAGTAGTCATTTATTACAACTGGCCGCATATGAAAATCTGGGACTACTGGATTTCCCCATCTATGCGTCAGCTGCTAGGTCAGAAATGTGGTTGCTACAGAGCTGGGCCAGAAAAGCACAGTTGTCTCATTTTGCAGAGTCACTCTCTTGGGAATGTGGATATGCATGAAATCTGTCCCCTGAGGTGACTTAATTGCTGTCACGTGAACAACATGTTAGGAAAGGCCAGGTGTGGGCTGTTATATTCTGTCATTTTAAAATCAAGCCTTCATAAAAACAAACAAAAACAAAAACAAAAAACTCATGCCTCTCTGATCATTTCATTCCCATCTTATGACTGAATATTGTGGCTTAGGCTTTTAAATTCCGAACAGCGTGGTAGAAACAGAAATTTAGGGTTCCTAAGCGAAGTTCAAAATTGGCTCCACTTTTGACCCTAAGTTTGCAAATTCTGCATAGTTCTATTTGGGCAGACCGTTCCTTGGTAAGGAGAACATGACTGGTGATAGTGGTGGGGTGCCACTTAAAGATTTTGGGGTGGGGGAGCAGTGAGTGCTTTCTCCTGGGATGTTGACCAAGCCAAGAAGGAATACTCCAGAGGGGTACTGAAAGCTGGCAGATGTTACTTCTCCATTTCCCAGGGCCCAACGAGAGAGGTGCCTTTTGCTGGGAGTGATAATTCTGGAAAATTCCTCACCAGCAACAAGTGGGATAGGCAGCAGTGAAAGAGCAAGCACAGACCTGAGAGAACTGGGCAGAGTGCAGGGTAGACAGAAGTGCATTCCCACACTAATCTCCCCACCCTGCCAGATCACTGCATGTGTGGGCCCGAGGAGCCAGGTGGCTCTGGGAGGTTTTCTCCCAGAACAGTACCTACCATTCTCTTGGGCAGAGCTGCGAGGGAAGACATCTGTAACAATAAGAGAGTTCTTTGTAGGAATACACAGAACTCTTTGCTTCTTTTTAAATTATGTTTCTTTTTCTGATTGTTAATGTAATAATGGCTCATGGAGAAAACTATACAAGTTGCAGAAAAGCAGAAAGAAGAATATAAAGAATTCCCATTATATTTTTATCCAAATAGTCACTATTAAAATTTTAGTGACTTTATTTCCTGGATTTTATATACATAGATATTCAATATGGTTGAGAGAATACCATATATGTACAATTTCATAGTCTGTTCTTAACAGTATGACATAAGAACTGTCCTAAGTTATTAAAATTATTTGTAAACATTCTTAGTGGCTGCATATTTACCCTTTGCTTAAGTTATTCTAAACTCTAAATTTATTCAGTTAAGAAATACTCAGCCCTAGCCAGTTTGGCTCTATGGATAGAGCATCAGCCTTCGGACTGAAGTGTCCCGGGCTCGATTCCAGCCAAGTGCACATGCTGGAGTTGCAGGCTCCATCCCCAGTAGGGGGAGTGCGGAAGGCAGCCAACCAATCAATAATTCTTTCTCATCACAGATGTTTCAATCTCTCTCTCCCTCTCCTTTCCTCTCTGAAATCAATTATATATATAGAAATACTCATTAAGAAAAATTTATTTGTTCACATTAGAGCCAAATATTGAATGTGTTTTAATTTCCTTAACCATTCTTTAGTTATTGGTTATTCAATCATTTTTTATTTCATCACATTTTTGAGGATCTAGGCCAGATGTGAAAATAGGAGGTAAGATTGAAGAAAAGGGTTGAAAAAAAATTCTGGTAGAGGAATTTGGGCTGAAGGAGTGAGATAAGGAAGAGGGTCCAGTGAGAGCCACCTTCCCACCATTAAGGCACCCAAGGGATAGTTACTGTAAAACCAGAAATTGTTCATGGGCAAAGAAATGTTTGTGGTAATGACATTCTGTAACATAATCATAGTATCTCACTATTTCATCATTTCTGGAATTGGCCAATATTCCTTCCTTTCTTTTGGGTGCTGATTAGCTGTGGCTTAGGCCTACCCCTGGGCAGCTCTACCAGTTCTAGTGACGGGGTTCCGTTGGGTTAGGAAACAGAGTGCCAGGCTACTAGTATGTGAGGCACAACTTTTTCTATAGGGTGAGAGGAGCTATTTTAGCCACTGCTAAAAATCTTGAGGTTGGACTTGGAAATAAATATGTAGTCTATTTCCAGAACCAATTGGATAGACCCTCTGGAGCATCCTGCCCCTTCCTGGTGATCTGCCTTCTTTGTGCATGGGGCAACAGCTACCCGATGTTAAAATACCTTCCTTTGCCTCTGCAGAGTTTGCAAAGTGTCTACGCCATTTCTGCACTTGTTTAGATGCCTCATACCATTTCTGGTCTTTATCTTCAGCATTCAACTATGCCTGACCTATGGAAGTTTAATTTGTCAAACTCATTACCACACAGTCTTATGGGCAAGAAGGCAATTATCTGATAAATAGCTCCTGGAAGAAAAATTTAGCGATATCCTGAAGGATACTAGGAGCATGTGACACAACATGAAGCTTACAGGAGAGAAGTTGTACTACGTATATACCTTGTATCATGCAATAGATATTTCCCTAAGAATTTATGAGAAAATCAAGAGGTATAGAAATTAAGGGCATACAGGCCTGAGTTTGATTTTGGCTCTGTCAGCTACTTGGCAGCTGTTTAACTCTGGGCAATTTCTTTAAGCTCTCTAAGGCTGTTTCCTCAACTATGTGAAATTATTGTAAGAATACTTCCTCATAGATGAGTAAATGAGATAACATATATGAACCTTTTATTTGGCACATGGTAAGAACTCTATAAACAGTAACTGTTGTTAGGAAGAGTGGAAGTGATTTTAAAGTCAGCAAATATTAATTGAGCACTAAGACCAGGGTCATGTGATAGACAACCCCATACACAAAAATACTTTATATTTTTCTATATGGGCTTATTTATATTGAAATGAGACCTTTACTTTTTACAAAACTGTATCTACTAAATTCTAAGCAAGTCTCCTCCAAAATATTGGTGATAATGTCTCTTACAAGCCCGTTGTTTAATTCTTTAAGAGTAAACTGTATTCACTACTTATTTGTCTATTCCAAAAGAGAAATTTCCTCTCAATCATTTAACTCTGAGGTTACTTTTCATAATTTTTTGAAGATAAAGGATGTTTTTAAACTGAGTCCTATGCAATCTATTTAAAGAAGTGCTCTCACTTTGTATTTTTAAACAGCTATTAATTTTGCTTTGAGTGAAAGGAGGATGTTAGTTCCTCTAAATGGGCATCAATCCCCCCCTAAATAAAGGTATTTCAATTTGTACCTCTCCTAAGATTGGGAAGACCCAAAGAAGATGTATAAATGGCCAATAAGCTCATGAATAGATTATCAACATCAGCAGTCATTAGGGAAATGCAAGTGAAAGCTACAATGTTATACCATGTCCCACCCACTAGAATGGATATAATAAAAATGATGGACATACAAATGTTGGTGAGGATGTGGAAAAATTGGAACCCTCACACATTGCTTGTGGGCATGTAAAACTGGTTCAGCTACTTGGGAAGATAGTTTGCCAGTTCCTCAAAATGTAAATCATGGAGTTACCATATGATACTACAGTTACAATCCTAGGTATATATCAATGAGAAATGAAAACATGCATCCACACAAAAACTAACCTACTGCCAATGAGGAAGAAGCAGCTGAGAGTTCACAGTCTATACCATTTTATGGGGGGGGGGGGGCAAGCAGCAATTAAAAACGAGGGAGTTCTCAGGTATCACCACTGACACTTTACAGAGTTGGCCCAATATCAGATAAACAAGCCAGTATGGAATATTTATACTTGCAATTGGTCAGGTCAATATAAAAATTATTACAGATTTTTTTTTCAAGGACAAAAAGTAAATAAGAAGGAAGAGGGAGTGACGAAAGTGCTTTGATCTGCATTTACAGTAGTAGAACTGGCTTGGTGGCTCTACACACATACTCTTCCCCGGATTCTAGGAGATAAGTGTATGTTCCATGGCTACAATAAGTAAATATGTAAAACTTAATGATGCCCTAGACTCATGATTTTCAGGCAGATCCAATTCTTACTGCAAAATTAAAAGTGTCTTTAATGAGTGCCACGAGGAATCCTCAGATCTCAGACAGAAATGGTATAAAGCAATGTCAATACCATTTGTTATGTGTTCTTACTGTACTCTGAAATTTCTTAATTGAGGAGCACATCTCTAGTATACTGACAGAATTAGACCTTAGAAGTGGCTGCATTTAATTGTTTGGAGAAGGCATTTAATTGTTTGTAAATTTTAAGATGGTAGAAATTTCCCAAAACCTTCACTAGAGGCTGAAGGAAACTGGTTCTAAGTCAGACAGCAAGTTTGTAGTAGAGCTAAGTAAGATATGCACCTAGACTTACTGACTCCTTTCACCCTATTAGCACATTTGGAGGTCTCTTTATTGTTAGGCTGGTAAAATATTACCTCATATTCACATAACTCTAGGTCCACACCAAGTCTGCATGTACAGTCTCTTCTTTTGGCCCCTCAACGACCCTGCGTGCTAGGGACAACAAATGCAATTGTTCTCCCTTCCAGGATAAGAAGATTGCAACTCGAGAAGATACACAGTAGTCTGTAACAAAGTCAAGATTACCCTAGCCGGATAGAGCATCAGCCCACGGAATGAAGGATCTACTGTTTGATTCAGGTCAAGGGCACGTACTTCAGTTGCAGGCTTGATCTGCGGGTGGAGAAGGCAACCAGTAGATGTGAAATCTCACATTGATGTTTCTCTGTCTCTGCCTCTCCCTTCCACTCTCTCTAAAAATCAATGGGAAATATCCTCCGGTGAGGAGTAATAACAACAAAAATAGTCAAGATGAGAAGCAATTCTCCCTATTCTCTCTGCACCTATCTTTCCACCATGTCATCGTGGTTGGTGCTTTCCACTAATTAACGTTGGAAAACAAGTTTGAGACACCAGAATTAAAAGAACAGCTCATTAAAAATAAATAATCAGCCCTAACCAGTTTGGCTCAGTGGATAGAGCGTCGGCCTGTGTACTGAAAGGTCCCAGGTTCAATTCCGGTCAAGGGCATGTACCATGGTTGCGGGCACATGGGTGTGCAGGAGGCAGCTGATCGGTGTTTCTCTCTCATCGATGTTTCTGACTCTCTGACCCTCTCCCTTCCTATCTGTAAAAAAATCAATAAAATATATTTTTAAAAAATAAAATAAATAAATAATCATATTCCTAGATGATTTGGGTCAGTGGATAGAACGTTGGCCTGTAGACCAAAGGGTTCCTGGGGCAAGAGTACATACCATAGTCGCAGGCTCCTCTGGGTCCTGGTCCAGAACCCTGCAGGGTGCAACCAAAAGATGATCGATGTTTCTCTCTGCCTTTCCCCCTCCCTTCCACTCTCTCTCTCTTAAAAAAAAAAAAAAAAAATCCTCAGGTGAGGATTAACAAAAAAATAAAAATAAATAAATGAATAAACACTTATTTTGTAGGTAGAAAAATGAAATACTCAAATCTCTCTGAGCCCTCTCCTGCTAGG
The DNA here is from genome assembly GCA_004026665.1 of Murina feae. NCBI lineage: Eukaryota > Metazoa > Chordata > Mammalia > Chiroptera > Vespertilionidae > Murina > Murina feae. The sequence continues at coordinate 20,826 of PVJC01021855.1, read as the reverse complement.
AACTCAGATGTTAAACAGTTCTCTAGTTGTGCACAAATCCACAGCAATTTAGACTTTGCACTGCTAGGGAACTACTTTCCTAACAATTATATCTCTTTTTAAAAAAATATGTTTTATTGATTTTTTTACAGAGAGAGAGGGAGAGGGATAGAGAGTTAGAAACATCGATCAGCTGCCTCTGCAAACCTACTGGGAATGTGCCCACAACCAAGGTACATGCCCTTAACCGGAATCGAACCTGGGACCCTACAGTCCACAGGCCCACACTCTATCCATTGAGCCCTAACCGGTTAGGGCCTAACAATTGTATCTTAATCGCATTGAATAAAAAATGTAAACACATGAAATGGAAGAAACTGTCTGTACTCCTCCCTTCTGGCCACATTTGTCTCTATTTTCATGATGGAGTTTCTCAAGCCAGGGGCACAGGGCCAAAAACTATTTGAAATACCGAACAACACCTAACCAGCGCAGCTCCCGCAGGAGCAGGATGACCTGAATTCCAGCCTGATTTACGCTCCCGTCTCATTCCCGGGGTTGCCCTAAGCAGCCATGTAAACTCGAGGTGGTTTCATTCATAGTCGTATGAGGTCAGTGCACACAGATGAATGTAAACGTGTGATTGTACTCATGCTTTGCATAAATCCATAAATGTAAACTTAAAACAATAGATGCACATATTGAGTTTACTTCGCCTGAAGTCGCGCGCTTCTCCCCTTCCCTGTGACCCTCGTAGGGACCTCCTTCGGGGGGACCCAGGCTGGGCTTCTCCGAGCGCAGCGCAAGTCAGCCGCAGGCCTGCCCGGCTGAAAAAGGCAGGCTCCGGGCACCGGGCCCAGCGCCCAGGGACGCTCCCTGACTATTCCTAATTCGGGGCGGCCAATGGGCGCCAGGGGGGCGGGGGTGGGCGTGGCGAGGCTACAAAAGGCGGCGGGCCGCGTGCCCTGGCACCCGGCTGCGGGCGCGCTCTCGGGACAGCGGACGGACGGACGCACGCGGCTCAGCGCAGAGACCATTGGGCTCGCGGACCCGGCGGGGGCTGCGCGATGCTGCGGGTGCGCTGCCTGCGCGGCGGGAGCCGCGGCGCCGAGGCGGTGCACTACATCGGGTCTCAGGTGCGTGCGCGTCTGCCTCGCTTCGCCTCAGCTGGCGCTCCGACCTGGTCCTTTCTGGTCCCTCTAGGAAGCTCGGCTGCAGCAATCTTAGCTGGCAGCCGGGAGCTTGGCGGTGTCGCCGGCCTGGGGACACACCCCGCGGGTACACGGGGTCTCTGCGCGTCCCCAGCCGCGGTGGCCATCAGCGCAGCCGCATCCCTTTTCCTCCACGGAGCTTGTGGCCCGGAGGGGACGGGGGTGACAAGAACACCTTTTAGTAGAAAGGCGTTGTTTTGGGGGTTCATTGCCTTGTGTGGGCATAGGGTTGGGCATGCGTGTGGGGCGGGCGGGAGGAGAGGCAGAGTGGGGATTTGGGACGGAGGGAGCGCGCAGGCCCACTCCAAGTGTAACATGGATCCTGAGTCGCGAGAAGTTGGAGCGGGTTTGGTCTGTACCCAGAGTTTCTGCCCGGTCCCCGCCCTCCACTTCGCTGGTGTGTGAGCGCGCGCTTACAGACTCTCCCAGCTCCTAAAGGCGGGACTATCAAGGCAGTTTGGCTATCCCCACCCCCAACCCCCCAACCCCAGCAACTGGTTCTAGAACAGCTGTCACTCTCCTGGCTTTGGTCCCCACCCTGCCTCCGCTCCTGCCTCCTTGCTAAGGGCAGGATAGAGATTTGGGGACTGGGGATTTGCCCTGTGGTGAGGGACTCTCCCTGCTCTTGATTTGTAAAGGCCCTGCACTTTCAAAAGGCTTTTTTCCCCCAGTGCTTAGATCTCCTTTCTAGCTGTTTAAATGTGTGCCTGGGTGAATCCTTATCCTGGCCATGGACCATCTGTAAAATAGAGTAGGAGCCACTTGGTTATTCTCAAAACTGAAGCGCCAAAGAATGTGAAATGTGTGTCAGCAATGAAAGAATTGTGGTTTGAAACATTATTTTGAAAGATAAAGCCCTCTACATATTTTCACTCTGGGGAAAATATTACCTAATATTGGTAATCTTTAATACTGAAAAGGAAAGGCGACTCCCTCCCCCAGCTGGTCTTGGCAGGGGGACGGGGCAGCTTTCTGTGGTTTTCTGGGAAGAGGGTGACCCATTATCTGCAGGCCAGTTGCTTACTTTAATTAAAGTTCGATCACAGAAAACCATTCTGAGATATAAATGGGGCCTGTGATCGTTGGGGACAACTTCTGAGGTGTTTTAAAGGGTTATGCCAATTAACATAATACATAAGAAGATAATGTATAAATAAATAGGTTGGTAAAACTCACCTGACACCACTACCTTCCTACAAACTAACATCTTGGTTTACACTCTCTAAAAGGATTCTAAATGTCTCACTATGTTACCCTGGGTTTTCATCCCACTTCTACTTCCCCTCCCCTCAAGTACTGTACCTGACCACACAGTCATCTCTTCTCTGTTCTTGGAAGGTTGGAAGAACCTTAACGGGATGGGTGCAGCGAACTTTCCAGAGCACCCAGGCAGCTACGGCTTCCTCCAGGAATTCCTGTACAGCTGAGGACAAAGCCACTGAGCCTCTGCCCAAGGACTGCCCGGTTTCTTCTTACAACGAATGGGACCCCTTGGAGGAAGTGATAGTGGGCAGAGCAGAAAACGCCTGTGTTCCACCATTCACCGTGGAGGTGAAGGTAAAGCAAGGGTGTTCACATGTCTGAAGTGGGGCCACTCACCTTCTGCAGTCTGGCTTCCGCTCCCGCACTCCTCTAATTGCTTTCACTTTGCTTGCTCTAGAGTCCCAAATCCAGGGTTGATTTTGAGTTCTCTTAATTGGCATCTCTGCAGTATTTGACACTATTTATACAGAATTCTGTGGATTCTGAGAGATTCCTTTCTGGGGATGTTAGTTCTTTAACTATTCCTCACATCCTCTTCTCTTAGCTGTTCTCACATCTTCAGATCCTACCTCCACTCGGGCCCAAATTTCTCTCCTGAACTCTGTCCAGATCAGCATGTTCAACTAACTCCTTACTGGATGTTGCCACAGGACCTCAAACGTGGCACATCTTGAACTCAACTGCCAGTCACTCTGCTAAACAGGACCCTTCTTCACTTTTCCCTTTCAGTTTTTGGCATTCCTGTTTACTCAAGCTAAAACACCAAAGAATCATCTTTGATTCCATTTCAGTCACATCCTGCACATTCATTCTCCAAGATCTAATAAGCCTTTTGTCAAAGTGAACTTTGCCTCCAATCCTCCGCTGCTGCCTTTGGTCAGGTTGTCATCTACTGCCTGGACTATTGCAGTTAACTCCTTACTGGTCTCCCCTATTCACTCTTCTCTCCCAACCACCTTCCAGCTTCTATCAGAGTGATTTTTTAAAAACCAAAATTCAATCATGTTACTCATCCTGCTCTTACTCATCACTAATATATTTTCTGCCTCTTTGCTTAGGATGAAGTCCTTGTGGTATTCAAAATCCTTCACAATTTGGCTCTTGTCCGCATTTCCAGGATTCCCCATTTCACTCACAGACTCATCTTAGGGATTTGTTAGTATGGCAGGTTAGCAGATGTGCATTCCTACTGGATTTCTCTCACCTGTAATATTCCACCCTGGTTTTCAACAGACTTTAAAAGATAACCATATATTCAGCCAAACTAGACTATTCACTAGTCCCCAAACAAGCCTCATACCTTTTCTCACACCTAGGTCTCTTCCACCCTTCTTCCAGCACCCCTCTTACCATGACTAGCTCCAATGGTACCTACCACAAATCCTTATAGGATTTCCCTGTAATGACTAATATCTCTCTTTTTAAAAACTCCTGGCTTCTTCATCTGTACTATTCTATGGCCAGGGCCTCTGTGGTTTGGTGTTCAGGTTGTATACTGCATAAGGGTCCCATCACCGAGGGAGTGCCATCAACATTGTAGACACAGCCTACCCTTACATTAATCATGTGTTACAAATATATCTTCAATGTACTTAGATTCTTCCTGAACGTTGACATTTGTATTTGTAATGTGGATTGAGGAAATAAGTTCTTTTATATCCTTGCCATCATCACCAGAAATGTTGTCTACATTGTACCAGGGCTCCAGAGGTATGAGCAGAAAATAACTTAGTATTTGGAGAGATATTATGTTCATATAGAAACGAAGACTAATACTAAGTATCTTATGCCAACCAACTGAGAAGACAGTTGAACTGAAGTTACAGGAGAGCTAAGGTGCAGGATAGTTGGAAAGTCTTCTAGAAGAAAAATGATTCTTGAGTTAGACCTTGAAGACAGAGTAAGAAAAGTAACAAACTTCTAATTGTTCTGAAACTTATCTTTGGTTCTGATTTTGAAGAACAGATTAATTTCTATGTCATTCACATGTTTTAATTTTTTTTTATCCTCACCTGAGGACAGTTTCCAATGAATTTTAGAGAGAAGGGAAGGGAGGGAGAGAGAGAGAGAAATATTGATTGGTTGCCTCCGGCATGTGCCAGGGGATTGAACCAGAAACCAAAGCATGTGCCCTGACCAGGAATCGAACCCTTGGCCTTTCCATGTACAGAACGATGCTCCTACCAACTGAGCCACACCAGCCAGGGCTACATATTTTAAAAGGCATGATCTTTTTAAAATCCTTTCTTACAGCCCTGACCGGTTTGGCTCAGTGGATAGAGCATCGGCCTGCGGACTGAAGGGTCCCAGGTTTGATTCCGGTCAAGGGCATGTACCTTGGTTGTGGGCACATCCCCAATGGGGAATGTGCAGGAGGCAGCTGATCGATGTTTCTCTCTCATCGATGTTTCTAACTCTCTAGCCCTCTCCCTTCCTCTCTGTAAAAAATCAATAAAATATATTTTTTAAAAAAAATCCTTTCTTACAAAGATGTCCCATTCCCTAATCACTTTAATTAGGTGAAATGAAATTTCAATTTCAGGCAATAGTTTATCCGTCTACTTGTCTTTAAAATTATTGACTTTCATACTGTGTGATATTATGTAATCAGAATTCTCAGACATTATTTTTAGTTTTGTGTTCCTTGACTTATAACTTTGGACTTTGTAATTTCATGGGATTGTGGGAAGTGAACCAGGCTGAAATGAGGAGACTGGGATTGAATTAGGTATTTGATAAAACTTGATAACTAGTCTCAGTTAATCACTGGTTTTATCTTGTGCAAAATTCCACAAATTTCTGAGCCTCTCTAAAATCAAGGTATTAAGAAGTTTGCTATCTACCTAACACAATTACATATGAAGGTAAAGGTTACATGTTAAGTATTTTAAAGGACAAAACCATAACTCATTGTGGTTGTATGGATCCAGTTTGCTAATTGCATTATGAAAGTACACTGGAGGTATAATAGTTGTAGGTACTAGTAGCATTAGCAGTGTTAATTTCACTTATTTGCCTGGATATTTCTGCTTTAAGCCACAAACTAAAAACTAGGTATTGAGGGAGAGAAAGCAAATCCAAGACATGCATGACCCCTGGGGGCAAGGCCTTACCATCTTCTAGTTGGAAGAAAATGACACCGATGTGTTAATCAGTTGTGAGAACAATGAAAGATAAAACAGAGTAGTAAATTATTTATACGCAATTACAGCATAAAATATGTGGGAAGATGTAAGTGCTAGCCAAACTTTATGTTGTCAGAAAACACAATTTTTAAAACCTATATGGCTTTTTAGTTCTGCAAAATATACTTAATAGTTCCCTTCAAATATGTGCTTTTTGTTTTGCTTTTATTTTTTTATAAAGCCTTTGCTAAAAGACCTTTTAGAAAGTATAAAAACTATAAAAGTTAATGTAATATGTTTGTAGCTGGATAAATAAGAAATTTCTGTTGAGGTTTCCTAGCCTTCCAAAGACTGTATTTAAAATCAGTTTGGCAATCCCTGCTGAAAGATTTTAGGCTCTGAAAAATTATAAAGTTTCTAGGAATACAGCCATATCTCTACAACATTATTAAAAATGGTGTTTTAGTGTGTGTGTTTTTATCTTGCAGACACTTGGTAAATGATTGATAACTCATTTAGCAGGCTTATAAAGGAAGTGTAAATGGTTTCCAACTATCTCCTGGAAAATATAATGTACCCTGATCATTTGGACTTTGTCCAACCTTAGCCAGAGTATGAGCTATACAAGTCACACTTGTTCAAATAACTTTTTTCTCCCGGGAAAGTTTACTTTATGTTTATTTAGGCAAGCTTTGCTCTGCACAAACAGTCACATAGGCTACTTTGGAATGTGCCTGGCAAGACGACATGGCTGTGCACCTGCCGTGACCCAGTGTTAAATTTTCAAAGGCTTCTTGTGCCGAAGTGGATTATAAGAGATGTGCCTGGCATGAGAAGGAAGAAGTGGTGAATGGATGGAGTACCAGAATGTGTCTGAGAAGAATATAAAGAGTCATTATTATCCTCTTCTTCTGGTTGCTGCTGCAGGACTTCCTAGGTTTAGACAACAGTGGAGTGCTTTTGTTTTGTTTTTGAAAAAGTGGACTGATCCTAAAAAAATACATGGATAATGGAACAGACTGGCGGGTGCCAGAAGGGAGGGGGTAGGGGTAACTGGATAAAGAAGGTGAAAGGATTAGGTGAAAGGATTATGCATACCCCAGGAACCGGGACTATAGTGTGGTGAAGACCAAAGGAGGGGGAAGAGGGAGTAGATAAAAGTGGACTATGGTTGGGGGGGGGCGGGGAGGGGCATCTGCAATAGTGTCAACATTAAAAAATTTCAATGAAAAAAGCACTCAAATTTTTAATACTGATAATATTTTTCTGCGGCTAGATATTGAGTCTATTGTTTGCCTATAGATCTTCAAAAGTAAAGCAATTAATACTTTAGACAGGGGTTGGTAAACTTTTCTATGTAGGATCAGATAATAAATCTTTCAGCCTTTGCAGACCATAGGTCTCTGTTACGCAATTACCCACTCTCAACTCTGCCACTGTAGTACAAAACATCCACAATGTGTAAAGGAATGTGTGTACGTTCCCATAACACTTTATGTACAAAAACAGGCAGAGAGCAGATTTAACCAATGGACTTTAGTTTGCCAATCCCTGTTTTAAAGCTTACTGACATTCTTCATGTTTGCTAAAGACCTGTTAGTTAGATTCCTAATCCTCCTCCAACAGTTCAGCTCCAGCCTAACTGATGTAAACCTAGACACTGAACTAAGAAGAGGCAGGTCTGCTTTCATATGTTTGATATTTGTTAGGCTGAGGTAAAAATGGGAGTATAGCCGAAAATCTGGAAAAGACACTGCCTTTGACATTAAAGAGTTAGACATTTAGACAAACTATATTTCATTATTCAGTTTTCCCTTCTTGAAAGCACTTACCACTATCTGAAATTGTCTGATGAAGGTTGTGAATGGTAACCTTCTTAACTGACATAATCAGGACTGGTAATTGGTCACTTATTCAATGATATATGGACATATTTTTTAAATACTGGCTTTAAACACTTTATAAAACTAAAATATATAAACGTACATTGCTTTGCCAACCATTTGGTGAAGGTCACAGGCTTTTTCTTATCATTTGGATCTTCTGATTGGAATTCTGCTTCATCTATTTTGATAGGTTACATTCATATGCATCACCTATATTTTTCAATGTATTTCTTTAAATTAACTGAAAACTTAGCCACATGCAAAACAATCTCATTGAAGAATCCTCTAGATTTTTATACTTTTGAAAATATTTTACTATTGTATCTATTCTAATTTAACAGTAATTTTTAGCAAATTGATTGGGCCTTTTTAATAGCATTCAACTGTTTTCCATTCAGTTGTCTTTTAAACATTAAGGGGATTTAGACTTCTTCATTCAACAAATACTGAGTCTTCCCAGAGAAGCACTGTGTCCATGCTGGGTTCCAAGATGTGGTCTTAAGTCTCAATTCTGTTAAGCTATATAAATTATGGTTCACTACCTATAAATCTATCATGAGTCATATTTTTCTTCTGTATTTCACTTACTTTCTTCTGCTTCTAGGCCAACACATATGAAAAGTACTGGCCATTTTACCAGAAGCATGGAGGCCATTATTTTCCCAAAGATCATTTGAAAAAGGCTGTTGCTGAGATTGAAGAAATGTGCAATATTTTAAAAATGGAAGGAGTAACAGTGAGGAGGCCTGACCCCATTGACTGGTCCTTAAAGTATAAAACTCCTGATTTTGAGTCTACGGGTAAGTGATGTTAGATCCCTAAATTGCTAGTGTCTTAATTTTTAATTTCTTTCTTAATGTGTAAGAAGAAAACTCTGATCACTTCTCAGAGATTCCTTTGTTTTAATAATTCTTCAAAACTGTAAGGATTACTTAGGAATAGTTTGGTTCTTTTTGATATGATTAAGATGTATATATTCCAAACTTCATTGTAATCTGGGGTCTCCTTGAAAGAATCCACTCTTCTCAATTTTATGATAATTTTCTTACATAGGAAGAGTGGATTCTATTTAATTTTCCTCAAGACCCGAAGTTAAGAGAGGAACAGAAAGATCCCCTCCCCCGCTACAAGATTGTTCTTGTGCCTGAGTTCAGTCTAATTCACAGTTCTAGAAGCTGTCCTGTCCCAACTTTTATCTTATTCTGATATTCCCTGGAGAACTCTGTTTCTGTGTAACAAGAAAAAAGCTTTCAAAAGGTGGAAACTTGGGGTTCAAGACCTCTTTGAACAAGAACCTTACTGCTTCACTTTTGTCTTTTTTTTTTGGTTTGGCTTCAGGATCCTCACACAAAATTTATGTTAACAATCTACTATCTATCATTCCATATTCTTTTCATTTGCACATAATTATATACATTCACGCATATTTTCTGTAATTTTTTTTTACCGAAAAATGGGATCATATTATATAGACTTCTCTGCTTTGGCAATTAGCATTACTAAGGCTATTGTGGAACTTTCGGTCTGATAGGTTTATATGGTGCGATGCCTCGGGACATCCTGATGGTTGTGGGCAATGAGATTATTGAGGCTCCCATGGCGTGGCGAGCTCGATTCTTTGAGTACCGTGCATACCGATCAATTATCAAAGACTACTTCCACCGTGGCGCCAAGTGGACAACAGCTCCCAAGCCCACAATGGCTGATGAGCTTTATGACCAGGTAAGTCCCAAATTATAGGTGTGCTTGTTAGTAACGTTTCTAAATGATCCACAGTGAGATGGAGATTATCTGATACCTTGTATTTGTTACGCATTTTATGATGAAAAGAGTAAATGATATTGTGATAGTAATAGTTGTAATGGCTAATACTTGGTGCTTACTGTGTGTCAGGTCTTAACTAAAGGACTTTATTTACATCCTCAGTCCTGTTTATACTTCACAACCACCCTATGAGGAAATAGTATCATTCTAGTACAGGGAGCAGCAAAATTTGCCTGAGTAATCGGTGGAGAGAGAAAAGTCACTACACGCACTTTTCTTCCAGAAAAAGAATTTGGTCTACAGGTCAAATTCACATAAAAGGGAGTATATGTTCCTTATTAGATAATGTACTATTTGATCATTTATAGAAAGAATAAAAAAAAAAAAACTTCTTCCAGGGGTTTAAAGACAGAAATAAATAATAAATTCATTCTACCACACCCAATCAAACTTGGCAGGGAAACATGACATCTCATTTTATGGCAGGAGTTAGGCTCAGGACCAAATTCCTTTTCTAAAAGAACAGAATGACTTCATCCTGTTGACAGGTAGGTAGGTACATAAATCAATTATGGGTCACGGAATATTTTCAGAAATATCACTGCCTCTGTACCACTTGCTTCTAATTATCAGGAAAATGCTGTCATGCCATTTTTTGTTGTTACTTATTTTTATTTTTTTGGTTTGGTTAGCATGTGCCTATATCTTACATGTTTTAGGTAGTGGTATGTTGGGAAATGATAGTGATAAATGAATTTTCTTAATAAAAAATGTCCTATAAATAGTTTTCTCATGAACCAATGCATTGTGTGTATTCATTCTTGTTCCAATTAGGATTACCCCATTCATTCTGTGGAAGACAGACACAAGTTGGCTGCTCAGGGAAAATTTGTAACGACGGAGTTTGAGCCATGCTTTGATGCTGCTGACTTTATTCGAGCTGGAAGGGATATTTTTGCACAGAGAAGCCAGGTTGATAAAGGATGCCTCTGAAATTCCACACATTTTGTTATTATATTTTTTTATTTCCAAATTCAAATATTTCCATCCTATTTTTAGTTTTCTGATTTATGTCTTCCTTTTGTTTTTAGGTCACTAACTACCTGGGCATTGAATGGATGCGTAGGCATCTTGCTCCAGACTACAAAGTGCATATCATCTCCTTTAAAGATCCTAATCCAATGCATATTGATGCCACCTTCAATATCATTGGACCTGGTCTTGTGCTTTCCAACCCGGACCGACCATGTCACCAGGTAAGGAAGTTGTTAGGACTCTGAAAAAATGATAGAGTCTAGCAACTGAAGTCACTACCACTTTTCTTTTAAGCACTTCCATGATTCCTAATGGTTTTAAATGACAAATTCAGCAATGTTCAACATTATTATAACTAAAATTAGATTGCTTGTTATATTTACTACAAGATGTCTAACACTCAGACATATACAGTGTAGTGTCATCAGACTTGGCTGTGCTGTGAGAGCCTCAAGTTTGTGCACATATGTATGTTTTTTTAAACAAAGTAGTATTACAGTAGTTCCCTTTCATCCATGGGGATACATTCCAAGACCCCCTGTGGATGCTTAAAACCATGGATATACTGAACACTATATATATCTAATCTAATAAAAGAGTAATATGCAAATTAACATCACTCCGAGACACCTAAGCCATACCCACCAGCAAAGCCATGCCTACGAGCCAATCAGAGTGGCTGTATGCAAATTAACCCAGCCAAGATGGTGGCCGGCAGCCATGGAGCTAGAGCAATGGAGTTGAAACTGCCGGCCTAGGTTGGCCTTGAGCCTCTGCTCAAGGCAATAATGTTTCAATTATAGAAGCCATGGAGCTGAAGCAAACAGGAAGCTTCATTGCCTGACCAGGCCTCCACTCAAGGCAACAAAGTTTCAATTATAGAAGATAAATAAACCCCAGAAACCTGATTCCAGCCAACCTCCCTGGGACATTGGGTCACTGGGACCTGTGGGCAGCCTGAAAACGGCCCTCAGGCCCTCATCCAGGCTGGCCACACCCCCATGGTCTAAGGGTTCCCACTGGGGGGCTTGGCCAGCCTACAAACAGCCATTAGCCCCTCACCCAGGCTGGCCAGGCACACCAGCAGGTGGACATCCCTCGAGGGGTCCCAGACTGCAAGAGGGCACAGGCCGGGCTGAGGGACCCCCCTGAGTGCACAAATATTTGTGCACTGGACCCCTAGTATGCATATGCGCATATATATATATATATATATATATATATATATATATATATATATATACCAATAATAGTTTAATTTATATAATAGGCGCAGTAAGAAATTAACAATAATAAAATAGAACAATTATAACAATATACTGTAACAAACGTTATATGAATGTGGTCTCTTTCTCTCTCAAAATACCTGGAATTTTCCATTTAATATTTTCAAACCATGGCTGATCCCAGGTAACTGAAACCGAGAAAGCAAAACCATGGGTAAGGGGAGGCTCCTATATATCACAAAGTTCCAATTGCAGCTGCATTGCAAACAAGATGATCCCTACATATCTGGACAGTGTCACTGGCCCTGGGCAGTGGGTATCTTCCCTCTGGAGTGGGTCAGGCCTCCTTCAGCCAGCCCCATCCCAGAGGGGGGAGCAGAGCCACTGCACTGCAGCTGATCTGTCTCCATCACCTGAGCCTCTTACTTCTGCCTGCTGCCCTCTACTTCCAATTGGGTGGTGAGTGATTTTATTTGCTAGGCTTTAGTACATGTTTTTAAAATCACTATTTTACCATGTCACTTTTCATTTTTATCCCATAAATTTAGACAAAATGACCAAGATTATTCATTTCAATATAATATATTGCTATACTAGTAAGTGGGTAAGTGAACATAGGGACAGCTGAGTTATAATAAATAGGTCACTAAGGATAATTAGGGTTCTTAAGGAGTACAACCCTAACATTTGTATTTATACCATGGTCATAGACACAAAGTGATGGACTATGGGATTGACAGTCACATTTTTGTTTTCTTATAACTAAATAGAAAATATTTTCATTTTCTTTCCAGAGAATTTCTCAAAAAAGGCGTCATTGGCATTTTAAAATTTCTGAACCTGAGAAAAGCACAAGAATATTTTTAAAAGCTTTAACATTTGTTATTTTTAAACTTTAATCTGGTAATCTGGGGATTTTTATGTACAATTTAAATTAGAATTCAGAGAAAATCATCCCAAGTCTTGAAATTTTAATTTCTTTATATTGACAATTGAGAAGATAGCTTCTCAAAAATAAGTATTAATCACAAAGGCCACTAGAGACCAAGAATGATAATAATAGTATATATAGATGAAAGCCTCTTTATTTTTTTTTTCGGTCTTGCAGATTGATCTTTTCAAGAAAGCAGGATGGACCATAGTTACTCCTCCAATACCAGTCATTCCAGATGGTATGTGTACTTTTATGTACTCACAAACTAAAATGATTACTTCAGTGACCAAGAATCTTTCACCTATAGAAAACAGCCCAAATTTTTAGAAATTCAGAGAAAACATTTCCCCATTAAGGAGTGAACTGGCGCTTAGAGCTATGGAGACTAAAACAAAGCTGCACTTGTGTTTACCCTCTCCTTCCACAGAAAATGAAAGTGAAAAGATGGGGAAAATCAGTATAAAATAACATCTCATAAAGCAAGAAATAACTTCGTAAATAAAACAAAGTGAAATCCACATGTGTAATGAGTATAAATTGATTTATAACATTTATAACTTGCCTTAAAATAAAAATTTTGGAGGGAAAGTGAACTCTGAAAATTGAACTGTCACTTTAATGTTCTTCACTTTCAAATCCTTGATTTAAATAAAAATGATTGCAGACACAATTTAAAAGTTGTTGCTATTTTTAGATCACCCACTCTGGATGTCATCCAAATGGCTTTCCATGAATGTCTTAATGCTAGATGAAAAACGTGTTATGGTGGATGCCAATGAAGTCCCAATTCAAAAGATGTTTGAAAAGCTGGGTATGTACAATATATGAAGCATGTTGTCATATATGAAGAACTGAAGAAATTACAGGCTAGATTTGATGTATGCTTTATCTAATTCCTTTTCTGTTCCTTTTCGAGGTACCAAGTTGTTAATTTGTAGATGGGCAATATTTTTGTTTTCAACAACATAACCTCAGAAGGTTGGAGATGCGTCCCAGGCTCCTCAGTCTCCCCCTAGCAATGAGTGTACCCATCTTCTATGACTTACCTAACATTCTGGGGCCCATGTGTGGAGAACTGCCCCTTTGTAGTCAAGCATATACATTATTCAGCCCTTCTCCAAACAAGATATTATTGAGGGTACTTTAAGATAATTTAATGTCATTACATATTATAAATGACACTAGAGGCCCAGTGCACAAAAATTTGTGCACTTGGGGATGTCCCTTAGCACGGCCTGTGCCCTCTAGCAATCTGGAAATGTCCACTTGCTGGCTTAGGCCCACTCCCCGGGCAATCAGGCCTAAGCTGGAAGCCAGACATCCCTTTGGCAGCCCAGGGGCCCACAGGGGATGTCCACTTGCCAGCGGGGAGCAGGCCTAAGCTGCAGTCAGACATTCTTAGCTCTGCTGAAGAGGAAGGAGAGGCTCCTGCCACCACTGTTGTGCCAACAGCTGTCAGCCTGGCTTGTGGTTGAGCAGAGCTCCCCCTGTGGGAGCTCACTGACCACCAGGGGGCAGCTCCTGCATTCAGCATCTGCCCCCAGTGGTCAGTGTGTGTCATAGTGACCAGTCATACCCAATGGTTCTGCTGTTAGGGTCAATTTGCATATTACCCTTTTATTATATTAGGATAGAGGCCTGGTGCATGAGTGGGGGCCGGCTGGTTTGCCCTGAAGGGTGTCCTGGATCAGGGTGGGGTTCCCGCTAGGGTGCCTGGCCAGCCTGGGTGAGTGGCTGAAGCCTATTTGGAGGCTGGCCACAGCCCCTTCAGGGAAGGGGTCCCTGCTGAGCCCAGCCTGGGTGAGGGGCTGATGGCTGTTTGCATCGAGGCTGGCTGGAAGCCGGTATCTGGGATTTATTTAACTTCTAAAGTTGAAACTTTGTTGCTTTAACCGGAGCTCAGGTTGGATTGCCCCTGACAACCCAGGCTCCCAGTGCTTCCTTGAGCCCAAGGCTGGAAGCAGGTATCTGAGGTTTATCTTCTATAATTGAAACTTTGTTGCCTTGAGTGGAGGCCACAGCTGGCCTAGGCAGACAGGAACCTTAGCTTCCTCCATCGCCAGGGCAAGCCTCCTGCTTATTCTAGCTCGGGCTGCCAGCCACCATCTTGGCTGGGTTAATTTGCATATAGTCACTCTGATTGGCTGGTGGGCGTAGCTTGGCTGGTGGGCATGGCTTAGGTGTAATAGAGTGAGGGTCAATTTGCATACTACTCTTAGATTAGATAAGGGTACTGACACATAAGTGACTTATATGTATGATGAGCACAGTGAACAAAGTAATGAAGTGCAATAGAGGATATCAGTAAATCATCTTTGAACTAAAAAGCAGAACTGATTTTTATTTAGCTAGGAGTTTGCTTATTCTAATATTCAAAATTTGGACCAGGATCTAATACAATGGAGGAAAGTGTTGAAAGAAGGGATTTTCATGTAGCTGTTATATGGAGTACAAAAGTATGTGTGTTGATCACTCTTAACATACTTGACATATCTTGAGTGTTAAATAAAGCCAGGTAGTCCACTTGTTGTAATTGAGTCATGTTTTGATTAATTTCAGATGCACTACCCTGAAAAGTTTTTTGACCCTTTTAATACATCTCTCCTTAATGTAATCTATAATAATAAAAGTGTAATATGCTAATTAGACCAGATATCCTTCTGGACGACCTTCCAGACAAAGCCAGGGCTGCGAGGGAAGCCCGGGCCCCAGGTGCCTGCTGGTGGCTGGAGGAAAGCCTATGTCCCGAGTGCCAGAGGGCAGCCAGTGCCGGTAGCTGGGGGAAGGAAGCCCTACTCTTGCACGAATTTCGTGCATCAGGCCTCTAGTATCAGTATAAAAAGAACTGGCCTATCAGAGTCAGATTGAGCCCAATCTAATGATTTAACCCCTAATGCTATGCTCCCCCCCTTTCATTAAGTAATCCAATTGCTTGGGTTCAGTTTCTTTATCTATTAAGACTTTATAATTTCTCAACTTAAAATATTATCAAGTACCAAAGATCTGATTTACCATTTTTTTTTGGTAATAAAGTCTTTTTAGACACAGGAAACCTGTTAAGCAAACCTGTTCAAGTAAATGAATTCTCTCCAATTCAGGATTAATATGGATCTAGTGATCTAAGATAGATACATCTATCAGGAAACATATGCTTGTATTTGAAAGCACACCCCTTATCCCAAGCTTACTCCTTACCTCTGTCCTACCTACTCTTACTCTTCAAAGCCCTGCTCAGTCTCACTTTCTCAGGTAAGTCTTTCCGATGGCTCCTGCTGCCTTCCCCTGCCTGACCATACCAATGGAACCGTTAGTGACTCTGTAGCTAATTTTTTCCCCTCAAAATAATAGGTTCTTGAGGGAGGAGAACAGATTTTCTTATAAAATCCCATTATGCCAACCACAACAGATTCTTCCTAAATACCACTGGTCTATTTGGCACATCATGGCCTTGTCAATACAAATAGTGCCAGATTAAACTAATTAATTGTTGATGTGGCACATCATGGCCTTGTCAATACAAATAGTGTCAGATTAAACTAATTGTTGATGTGGCACATCATGGCCTTGTCAATACAAATAGTGTCAGATTAAACTAATTAATTGTCTCAGTACCTTTTGTACTGGTATGACCATACAACCCGGATATTAAAATATGAGTTTTGTTTCAATGTTTCCTTAAGGTGGCCTGGTATAAAATCAGTCATATCAGATAAACTTTGCTTGTATGTAAGTAAAGTCAACTTTTCAGGTTGGGTAAATTATACTTTTCCTACTCAATTGACATGGTAAAATTAGAAACAGTCTGACAAAATAGTTACAGCATAATTCTAAAGCCCTCGAAATGTTAGTGCTTGATTGTTTTTTGAACATTTGACACACATATCTGCTCATCCTACCTATTGTCTTATGAATAGTCAGTGGCACAAAATAGAGTTCAGAATCTCTGCTGACTTTCTGGTGAGTGTTTTATATAAACAGTGAAACAAATCAGATAAAATATAATTGGTGAAAATAAAATTGAAAGACTCCTCTGGGAAGGAGTAGCCTTAAGGATCAGAACTGTAGGATTCCTGCCCTCTTTAGACTTACTTCCTATAGGAGAATCTTCATGTGAATCCATCTAACTGGCCACATTTCTCTCATTCAATGCAGGTATCAGTACCATTAAGGTTAACATTCGTAGTGCCAATTCCCTGGGAGGAGGCTTCCACTGCTGGACCTGCGATGTCCGGCGCCGAGGCACCCTACAGTCCTACTTTGACTGACCACACTTGATGGGGCTTGTGGCGTAGGGACAAGGTTCATTTTCCTGCTTTAAGAAGTGCATGAACTATAGTGCTTTAAACAATCATATCCTTAACAGGGGTTTAAGCCTTCATTTTCTTTGTTACAAGGAAAATAACTTGTGCTATGTCTTACTTTCTGCTCCTAAATTTATTTGCTATTTGGCTTCAAGCATATAGTAGCTTGGCAACTAATATTTAACCATCTACCTCTGTTTTTAATTTTCTTTCCAAAAGGCAGCTTGAACTGTTAGTCCTAATCTTCATTTTTTTAAACTTTTTGTTACACTTATGATCGCATCACTTCTTTTTTCTTAATGAAAGATTTAGAATATTCACAAATCTTAAGTAGAACCAGATAATTGTCTCTTTTTCTAATGAATTTTGGTAATTTTTATTTTTTGGTTAAAAAAATAACCTAGACTATACAAATGTTTAAGTGAATTTTCCATGTGTTTTTAATATTCTCATCTCAACAGTGGTGATGTTTGCTACTAAAAACCTTTCCATACAACTTACCTCATTTCAGGTGATTTATTTTAATCTCTTTTTCTTCTCTAACTATAATTTTATAGAAATATTTAGTGCAATAGGATATAACTGCCAGTTCCCATCTCTAAATTTTGATATTCTGCATTGAATGAATATATTACACCTTTTAGTAATCTAAGATTTGTTTACAGATGTGCAAATTATTTAAAGTGCAGAGTTTAAAGACTTTAAAAACTAACAGAGGTAAAAACCTACATTGTGATGCGAAGTAATTTTAATGTTGAATACTGTATGTGTATTTTTATTCTAATAAAGTTTTGTGTTACAGAAAATGGATTTTATTAGTTTGGTGTCAATCTAATTATTGTGAGCGAATTACAGGATGTAACTCTTGGGACAGAATTCTAATGCTCTGATATAATCAATATATTCGTCCCCAGTAGATAAAAATTTAAGCCTAATTCTTGTATTCATAAATGTTTAGTGGAGTCCAATTTTATTAATTTACTCATTCAAAAATATCTGAATGTCTTCTGAATATAAGGGACTCATCCTAGGCCCCAGAAAAAGAAAAAAGAGTTTGTACAAAATGCTAAATGTTTTGACTAATGAAAAATCTGGGGGGCGGGAGATAGGTTTCAACCATGCCCTTGCCAAAACTTTTGCTTCTGTGTATCCTGGTGTCTTTTTCATCCACCCCAGAAACACCTATCAGTCCTACACCTGGACTGACTCCTGCTTTTAAAAAAGTCTCTACAATCGTGTGGATTGGGGCACACTTGGGGTATACATTCCCAGGCCAAAACACTACTTGATCAAGCTATTACACACCCCTCCATATTCTCTCAGCGTCTATTCCAAACCTTCACTCTGTTCTCTTACTTGATCATATTACTTCATTTTTCACAGAAGAAACGGCAGTCATCATGTGTCAGTTCCCTCAGCTTTTGTGTTCCAATCACATACAAATTTATTTGCATTTGCATTCTCTGGTTAAAGTTCTTTTTCTCCTTGCCCTTTACTAAATTTCTAAAGCTTACTTCTCAACCCTCTATAAAGAGACACTGCTCTCACTGAGGCAGAAGAAGAGACAAATGTACCAATGAGGACTAATCCAAACAACTTTGATTCTAATCTCTCCGCTATATCAGTTATCATTTTTCTACAACTCGTGTGTAGAAAATAATCAAAAACTATGGCAACTTCATTTTCCTTTAGAGCTAAGCTTCCAGAACACATCCACGACATCCACTATTTTACCTTTTATTTATTCCTCAATCTCCTGCTATCTGATTTCTACCTTTGCACTGCAAAGTACTGATATCTTTGGCCTGACCGCTCACGTGTCAGTTCCAGTGGATACTATTAATACCACTCTCTTCCATCTCCCTTGTTTTGTTGTTAATTTTTGCCCAAGGATATGTTCCCATTAATTTTTAGAGAAAAAAGAAGGAAAAGAGAAAGTGAGAAAGAGGAAGAGAAACAGAAACATCACTGGGAGAGAGAAGCCTTGACTCCTTGCTCCCATATGCGCCCCGACAGGGATCAAACCCACAATCGAACCTGACAGCTTTTGGTGCATAGGACGATGCTCCAACCAACTGAGCCGCCTGGTCAGGGCTCTCCCATCTCTTTTTATTGATATTCAAGGTCCTTCTCTGAATTATCTTCCTCCTCCTCTTAAGAGGTGGATGTCCTTGGACCTTCTCTCTTTTCTTAGATCCTGGGTGGTCTCATCTGTACATAGTCTTCCCCACCCACATATCTACTAATAACTCCCATGGGCCATGTGGGAGGAGGCCCTATGCCTAGACTTATAGTCTTGGCCAATCTTAAGCTCCAGGTCCTGTTCCCAACTGTTTGTCTGTGACTGGGCAGGGTCTGGCCGAGAGCAGGTCTGCCTCAGGCCAGCCTGTAGTGTGTGGGTTCTGGACTTTGTGTACGAAAGATTTCACACGAGTCCAGATGGCTTTGAGAGTATGTTTATTAGTGCTGGGGACAGTGAGACGAAGGAAGAAATTAGAGTAGAAGAAACAACAGTGGAGACAGAGCCTAGGTGGTGCTCTGCTTTGGCTCTCTGGAAATATTATAGGACAGCAGTGAGCCCAGGCGGGCTGCTGTTAGCTCACTGGGAAGTGAGAGGTAAGGGGGCCTTGGAGACAGGATCTGGGGGAGCTGATCCTGGTGGAGCTGCCACTGCCCACCGCGCCCCTGGCTGCAAGTCCTGTGGGGACTGTTAGAATGTAAGAAGAATAAAAAGGCCCTAACTGGTATGGCTCAGTGGATAAAGCATCGGCCTGCAGACTGAAAGGTCCCAGGTTCGATTCTGGTCAAGGGCAGGCACCTTAGTTGTGGGCACATCCCCAGTAGGGAGTGTGCAGAAGGCAGCTGATCGATATTTCTAACTCTCTATCCTTCTCCCTTCCTCTCTGTGAAAAATCAATAAAATATTTTTTAAAAAAGAATAAAAAGTTCATGCTCGGGAAGGGGCATAGGCATACTCTAGAGTGAACCCGCTTTGAGTCTTTGTCCTGAGAGCTTTTATTCTTTTCTTTCTTTCTTTCTGTAGGCAAGAATCTTAGGGGAGGGTCTCAGTAAAATATTCATCAGCTTTCCCAGTGCATTTTGAATATGCTGATGTAGTAAAATTAGTGTATAGGGGAGTTTTGGATTATTCTTTGGTCTTTTACCGTAGGTCTGTCTGGCTTTAATGAGGTTTTTTTAATTGGTTCCCCAGCTTCATCTGTCCTTGGGTTTAGCTGGCCCTGTTGGGTCTTTGTTCTCTATTTTCTCAGGACAGAGTGATGTAAACCATGTATTTTCTGGTTAGGGAGAAAGGTACAAAACATTTGCTCCCAAGTGCCCTTGGTTAGGGAAGATAAGGTCTTGCAATTCACCAGCTGCCCAAACTGTTTGCCCTTGTTTAAGTTTCTTTTCTCAGTTTCCCTTTTCTACTTGTCCTGGAATTTTCCTAGTTTCTTATTGTCCTGCTACATGTAGACATTATCTGGATGTGCAAGGCATAGCAGGCTCAACGCAATATCACAATTGACTCTTCCCTCTTTCTCATCTCATCTGTCCCTTCCATTGGCCTTTTGCATTGTTATTAAACAAGATAATATTTTCAACAAAGAGAGCCCAACTGAGTGATTTAGTAAATTCCCTATTTTTAGATCTTGTGACACTGCTCTTGCATATGCTCTTTTGTCAAGGTTGTGGAGGAAAACAGAAACAGCCCAGTCTCCACTACAGCTGCTACCAGCTTTCTAGCTGTCATCTACCACTCCTGCAACCCAGTGGCTTCTCTGTGATCTGCAGGAGGCCCACCATCTGTTCTCAGGTGTCCAGATAACATGCCAACAATTTCAGGCTATCACTCCTCCTAGGGAACGCCAAGCCTCTTTGTAACTCCCTGTCTAGAGGAAACAGTTATGCATATTAAGATGCACCATTGTAATAAAAAAAATAAACTTTTTAAATAAAAATATATAATACTGACATTGTAGAGTAAGCCTAATTCCTAGTAAAAAGCAAAACATTCCTTTCAGGAATAGCCTTTAAAAATAAAGGTCACGGATCTGACCATGATAGTGTGTTAACTTATAACTACATACGAATACTACCCAAT
>PVJC01021854.1:0-27886 GCA_004026665.1 Murina feae | reverse complement strand
GATGTCCACCTGCTGGTGTGCCTGGCCAGCCTGGGTGAGGGGCTGATGGCTGTTTGCAGGCTGGCCAAACCTCCCAGTGAGGACCCCAACCAATGGGGGTGTGGCCAGCCTGGGTGAGAGGCTGAGGGCCGTTTTCAGGCTGCCCACAGCTCCCATTGACCCAACGTCCCAGCGAGGCTGGCTGGAATCAGGTTTCTGGAGTTTATTTATCTTCTATAACTGAAACTGTTGCCTTCAGCAGAGGCCCGGCTGGCCTAGGCAGGCAGTTTCAATTCCATCGCTGGTACAACAGAAGCCTCCTGTTTGCTCTAGCTCCATGGCTGCTGGCTGCCATCTTGGCTGGGTTAATTTGCATACAGCTACTCTGATTGGCTGGTGGGTGTGACTTGGCTGATGGGCATGGCTTAGGTGTCTCAGAGTGGTGGTTAATTTGCATATTGCTCTTTTATTAGATTAGATAAGGAAAAGTCAACAGAATTCATAACATCACTCCTTTGAGTACATTTATACATACTTTCAAAACAGAACCCTCATTGCAGAGATCCTTGGTCAGAGCAAGTCTTATGAAAGCTGATTTATTCCTTCCTTGGAAGGTATTGGTTTCATATTAAGCAATTTTGGGTAGCCTTTTTTTGGAATATAAGGTGGATAAGTTGTTCAGATTTGTCTATGACCTAGACTCCTGACCCACAGTTACTGTAATAAACTATTCTCTTTTTTTACCTCATAGTTACAAATTTCATGTAAAGTTGGATTTGATATAAAAAAGAATCCTACAACATTTTTACTTTCATTTTTATTTGAGATTTAATGCCTCATTTTCTTAATTTATACTCTGTGGGTTCACCAAAGAAATAGATCAGGTAAATTAAATCTACATAATCATAGAAAATCTATTTGAGGTTAAAAAACACACCCACTTATAGAAACATATTATATTTGAATTTTTCTCAGAAACATTAAAGATTGATATCTGACCATCATGCAGACTCACACTTACCCTACCTAATGCGTCAGTCAACACTTTTAAAATAAATTGCACAACCTAAAAATTCCTCAGGGGAGAGATTTTTGTGAATCCAGCATCTGAAATGGTTGGATAATCATGCAACCACAAAATATTATAATTGCTGTAATTGTATGGAAAATATTTGTTACTAAAATGAAAACCTCAAAACACATTATTATTATAACTATTCTAATTCCCAGCTCAGTTTCAAGACTTTTGCACTCCATTACTTTCCCCAGGAGTAAAATTATGATATGTTTTCAGATAAAATATCATTCCTCAAGTCACACACTCACTATATTAAAGTAATAAGTTTTATAAAAAGGGGACAGTTGTTTGTTTGTTTTTAAATGAAGAAGAGGAGGAGGAGGAACTAGAAAGGGCAACTTCATGTTTTTTAATTATTCTTTAGCTGAAACTTTTCATTTTCCCAGAGTAGCTTTTGTTATGGAATCATTGTCTATAATTCCCTCTTGTTTAGATTAAAATGCTAAGCAAGTTCCAGGTTGAAAACTCCATGTGGGTCTGAACAGAAACCACAGTCTCAGATGTGCAAGAAATACCACATTTCATTTTTTTTTTTAGTCAGTGCATATCATACTCCAAGTTCATGACCTTCTACACAGACAGAAATTAGTATCAGTCATTATTCCCAGCATGTACTCTCAACACACCTACACAGCTTTCTTCCATTTACAATGTCCATTCTCCTCAAAATACCAAGATGATATTATGTGATTATTGCCTTGATAAGAGGAGGGAAAATATCAGGAGGAGCTATTATTTCTCTAAGTCATTCAACCATACTAGAATAGTGTGGGATATTTAAACACAAATGAAAGAAGACAAAACTATTTTTAAAGCATCTGTATTGTGCTTCTCTCTTTTCTTATGTAGCTTGCGTGGTATGACTTTTGAAAGCCAGGCAAGTCCGTGGAAATGAAAATATTACAAGGAACTCTGCGTATGATATTGCAGGAACAAAATCTCTTTATATGTGATGCTTACCATACAAAATATCATAGTATAAAGTATCTAATTATTCTTTTTTAAATATTTTATTGGTTTTTTTTTTACAGAGAGGAAGGGAGAGGGATAGAGAGTTAGAAACATCTATGAGAGAGAAACATCAATCAGCTGCCTCCTGCACGCCTCCCACTGGGGATGTGGCCACAACCAAGGTACATGCCCTTGACCGGAATTGAACCTGGGACCTTTTAGTCCTCAGGCCGATGCTCTATCCACTGAGCCAAACTGGTTAGAGCTCTATTTATTCTTTAATCCATTTATTAAGTAAACATTATTTGATGAGCATGATTAATTACTAGTAAGTACCAAGATATCTGTGTTGAGATCTATAGGATAAGCTCCTTAAATGAAGTCAACCTCTAAAATGAATGATCTTGAATGATCCCCACATCCTTGTAGTCATCCCTTTGTATAACCTCCTGCCCTTACTGTGGGCTGGATTTACCAACATGTTTCTAATGAACAGAATACAGCAGAAGTGATCAGATGTCTTCTACAGATTAGGTTATAAGAAGACTTTGACTCTGTCTTGGTTACTCTTACTCTCTCTTGGGCCACTTACCCTGTGGGACTCTAACTGACTGTCATGAGGCAGCCCCATAGAGAGACCCACTAGGCCAGGGACAAAGACCTGACAACTACCACATGGTGAGCTTGGAAGTGTATTCTCTGTGAAGTTGAACCTTCAGAAGAAACCATAATCTCAGCCCACAGCTTGACTGCAACCATATGAGAATCAACAAGCACTGAGCTAAGTCATGCCTAGACTCCTGACCCACAGAAACAATAAGATGGTAAATGCTAACCTGCTAGGTTTTGGAATAATGGATTACCGAGCATTATGTAACAGCTAGTACATCATGGGTTTATATCTCTCTTCTAACAGTGTTACCTTAGTTCAAGACTCTCAAAATATTTTCTTAAAGAAATGATGAGACAAAGCTTGAAGGTTAATAAGGTAAAAACATAGAAAACAAATTTAAAAATACACAAGGCTCACAATGCTTGATGTCACCAGATTGACACTGTTTTTTCCAAGTAATAAATTCTTCACTTTTCTAACCACATTTTGTCATTATGTATATGCCAAGAATCATTTTATAAACTTGAATTAGGAAAAAAACTTATAATTCTAAATTGATATGGAATAATTTACTCTAACTTTTAAATCTTTGTTTCAAATAGAAAATTCTACATTAAATTAATTTAGTATTTGAGAGTAAATGCCTTGCTTTTTTAAAAAATAGGAAATTAAATGGTGCTTTGTGATACTTTGATAGCAAACAATTTGTCCTTCTGGTACCAGAGGGAAGCTAATTTAATGGTTTATGCTACATAATTTGTACAATTTCCTTCCAGAAAAAAAAAGGATGTTAAATGCATTTTTATGTATATAAAAGGTTCTATATGAAAGTTTTATGTTTTACTTAGATCAAAAGTAAAATAAAAGTGAATAAAAACAAATAGACCTAGCAGCAAGGTGAAAATATTACCAAAAATTGAATGTTACATTTTTCATCTTTCTTTGCTAATGTTGACTGAGTATGCTTAGAAAGTTTAAACTGATGATCCTAAAACTAGTGGTAGTTGACCAATATATATCTATAGGTGTATATTTACCTATACTGAGACATCTGTTATTTAGAAAATATTTCAATCTTTTTTATGACCTCAATTTTTCAAAATGGAACTTGATTGGAAATGATTAAAAATCTTAATTTTTCCTTATCTAATCTAATAAAAGCATAATATTGAAATTGACCATTTCTCTGGGATGCCTAAGCCATGCCCACCAGCCAATCAGAGAGGCTTATGCAAATTAACCCAGCCAAGATGGAGACCGGCAGTCACAGAGCTGAGTAAACAGGCAGCTTCCATTGCACCAGGAGTAAAACTGTTTGCAGGTAGGGCTTCTCATATTTGCAACATTGTCTGTCTCAATTATAGAAGCCACGAGCTGAAGCAGACAGGAGGCTTCCTTACTTGCCTAGGCCTCGGCTTAAAGGAACAGTGTATCAATTATAGAAGATAAATAAACCCCAGAAACCTGCTTCCAGCCGGCCTTGCTGGGACATTGGGTCAATGGAAGCTGTGGGCAGCCTTAAAGCCCCTCACCCAGGCTGGTCAGGCAGGC
Source organism: Murina feae (assembly GCA_004026665.1). Lineage (NCBI taxonomy): Eukaryota > Metazoa > Chordata > Mammalia > Chiroptera > Vespertilionidae > Murina > Murina feae. The sequence continues at coordinate 23,714 of PVJC01021854.1, read as the reverse complement.
CAGCAGGTGGACATCCCCAGAGTGGTCCCAGACTGCGAGAGGGCACAGGTCGAGCTGAGGGACCTCCCAAGTGCACAAATTTTTGTGCACCGGGCCCCTAGTTATTTTTATAATACTGTTGCTCTATGAAGTCATAAAACTTCTAAAGAGATTAAACCATGTGTTGGAGAACTGTCAAGACTATCTTATAGGTGTTATCTTATGTATGATATATCCTATCCAGTATATATATGCCACGTCTTACTCAGGAGTGAGTGTAACCCCTTAGAATGACAGGATTGGCTGGTTCTTCTGCCACAGGCTGTCATAGATGTTTCTTCTCTCATATTTTACCTATTATTAGCAAGTGAATTAGAGCCAAGGACAAAAACCTTTAGACCTTAGTTATACAGCTTTATAAAAGAAATAACTAAATGATACATGTTGAAATAACTAAATGATACATGTTGAAATTAAAGAATTATTATAAGGGAGAAATTTAGTAATTCCTTTAGCTGAGGTATTTTCTTCAATTACTTTTGTCACATTAGATAAAACACAAACTTATTCTACAATTTTCTTGGGCACTGGAATATTTCCAATTTTTTATAGTGCTTTGCTTGAAATTATGGAATAGATAGTAATGAAGAGACATTAAACTACAATTTATTGTTTAGCTATGACTTCTTTGGTAGTTGCAAGAGGAAATGAATAGGTAAGCTCAGCCCTCAGTAATAAATAAATGAAATAGCTGAAATATGTAATCTGAAGGAGTTGTGTAATCTCAAATGAGATTCAAGTTATACTAGTATGTTGTTTCTTAATTTATTTAATAGTTTCATTTTATTGAAGTTTAAACTCATTTAATTATAAAAGTCAGTTATATTGGGTTAAACCTGGTACTTCTGGCCTCTTTCTGCTAAGGAAAGGAATGAATAGCTCACTTTTCCTGAATTTATGGGACCAGATAGTACTAGCTTAGTAATATCCATTTTTAATGTAATAGTTTATAGGAAAATAACAAATAAGTTTCAGTATAGCATGCCTTCATTTTTCTAGTATGTATTTAGTAGAAATTTAATTCTAAGTGATATATAGCATACAGAAGCTTTCTGACATCAGCAATTTGGGTTTGTAATGAGACAACTAGAAGCTATAAGGAATCTCTCATACTTTGCTTTCTAAGCTTAATTTATTATTTAAATATCCACCAAATGTTTTTTCAGTTCCTAATATTAGCTATGGTTAATTCATTTTATCAGTTGATGCCTCTGAACAAAAATAAGACACCAAGAAATTTTTTATTAATAAAATATCAATAGGGAAAAAATTAAAATGGCTCCCAATAGACCTCAATCTACTGTATTTTCAGGTGTATAAGACAACTTTTAACCCAGGAAAATCTTCTCAAAAGTCTGGGGTCATCAATGGAGCTGGACAGAGACCACAAGTGTCTCCAGTCGGCTCCTTTTTGAGCCGCATATGGACTTCATCCAAACTTTTTAACCCAGGAAAATCTTCTCAAAAGTTGGGGGTTGTCTTATATGCCCAGTCATCTTATACGCCGGAAAATACTGTAAGTAACATTAATTCACCCTTGAAATACAGAGATACTCTCAGTCATGTCTTCTTTCTCCAAATTATTTAAAACCATCTCAGGATCCATATGATTGAAGAAGAAGAAGTCCAACCTCTTCCCCATTTATCTGCTCCATAAATATACTTCTTAAGAACCCTGTGGGAGTATACTAGTAGGTGCACAGAGAGAAGGAAAAATATTCTGATTTTTGTTATAAACAAAGGAAATCAACAGTTTCACTGTTGATTCTATCTTTTTCAGTGTAGTAGTCCTTCATAGTCCTTCAGACACTGCTTGGTCACTCAACACCACTACTTTCCTGGTCCATATTAGTGACCCAGTCCACTAATCACCTTTGAAATGAAGGAACTAATTGAAGTGATAGGTCATTTTATTGAGTGCTTTTTATGCACAGGCGTGATCATAAGTATATTACATATTTTGCCTCACCTTGGCCAATGTCAGATGATTTATGCCAGTGCATTTTCTCTTGGGCCACATTAGTAATATATCAGCCAGACTCCCTGTAGCGGTTTTCTAGGGCCACTACAATAATTTAAAAAAACAAAACAAAAAACACAGGCTGAGTAGCTTAAACAAAATTTATTTTCTAACATTGCTGGAGGCTACAAGTATAAGATCAAGGGGTTGGCAAGCTTTGTTTCTCCTGAAGCCTCCTTCCTTGGCTTGCAGATGGTCACCCTCTCATTGTGTTCCTACATGTGGCCCTTTGGCATCTGCATGCACATGGATAGTATTCAAAGCCGGATCTCTCTTTTCTGAGTGAGAGACAATTTTAAAGGTCTATTTAAAATGTTGAAGGCTTTGGGCAACTTTTTACAGCCCAACTTCTCACCTTGTCCAAACTCTCCTTCTGCTTTCCCCCACAGGGAACACCCTTCCAGACAAAGCACATAAAAGCATATTTCTATCTCAAATCTATTTTTCAGGGAACCCAATATATAATATCCAAATAGCAGTAAAAATTTAAACCGTAGAAATAAGAATTTTACTGAGAGAAAAGTAAGGCAAGAGTTTGGAGTAAGGCAGAAAGAAATCAGAAAAGGTAAGAGCAGGGCCTGGTAGGTATCATGTCTAAAAAATATAGAAAGAATACTTTTAAGACTACTGGCAAACAAAAGTAATGAACTACCAGTTACTGTCCACACAGTTGTGCACAGGGCAGTAACCAGAGGTCAAGAATTCAAAATGGAAGAAGTGATTGAATGATACCTAGAGAGGAAAACAGGTTGCTTTAAAACTGGCTTGTTTTTAGGAAAAGGGAGCGCTAGGAATATAAAAAAAAAGTGTACAGAAAGAGCCTTCAAAAATGGAAGGTGTGGAGCTGCCAATGTGAAGAAGTATAGGCAACAAAAATAGGTGTCCCAGAGGTGGTTATTAGAAGTGAGTTTCAGAGTACAGGGGAAATACTAGATTTGAACAACAGTGAAGACTTATGATTTCTGCTCAGGGAAGATGAGAGCTGGAAGGATCATTAGTGCAACCTTTACTTCAGGAAAAAAGCTGTGTCAGATGCTAGTTCATGACTTTTTAAAGAAACTCTCAGAGAGAGGAAATAGCAGGACAAGCAACTAATCCAAAATCTTGGGAGAGGCAGGCATCTTCGGGGAGAGCTAAGATGGCAACACTTCCTTGTTTGAAAGAGATGCCTCTGAACAAAAATAAGACAAGTTAACACTGAAAGAATCTGGGTGCAAGCTGGTGGGGGAGATTGCTTTCCTCCTAGAGCAAGTCACACCCTTTCCATAGAAAAATCACGCCAGGTACTTAAAAGAAGTCTGTAGATAACACTGAGAAAGATCGCATCATAGTACAGGCCTGCTGGAGGGGAACAGCAGCCAGTGTGACCTGAGCATAAAACTCTACCCAGACCTTTCTGCTTTATCTCTCAAATGGGTTAAAGTCCTTCATCCATAATGGAAAATGGCACACCCATTCACACACACACACATCTTACACTCCACCACTGTATAACCTCTTTGGAGAATTGTCTCTTCAGGTCATTTGCCCGTTTTTTAATTGGATTGTTTGCCTTCATTTTGTTAAGTTGTATGAGTTCTTTATGTATTTTGGAAATTATCCCTTGTCAGATGTATCATTGGCAAATATGTTCTCCCATACAGTGGGCTCCCTTTTTCATTTTGTTGATGGTTTTTTTGCTATGCAGAAGCTTTTTATTTTGATGTAGTCCTATTTATTTATTTTCTCCTTTGTTTTCCTTGCCTTAGGAGATGTATTAGCAAGCATATTGCTATGAGAGATGTCTGAGATATTGCTGCCTGTGGTTTCTTCTAGGATTATGATAGTTTTACAACTTACATTTAAGACTTTTATCCATTTTGAGTTTATTATTGTGTATGGTGTAAGTTAGTGGTCCAGTTTTATTTTTATTTATTTTTGCATGTACTTGTCCAATTTTTCCAAGACCATTTATTGAAAAGACTGTCTTGACTCCATTATATGCTCTTGCCTCCATTGTCAAATATTAATTGAGCATAATAGCTTGGATCAATGTTTAGGTTCTTTGTTTTGTTTCATTGATCTATATGCCTATTGTTGTGCCAGTACCAGGCTGTCTTGATTACAATGGTTTTGTATTCTAATATGATATCCAGTATTGTGATCCCTCCTACTTTGTTCTTCCTTCTCAAGATTGCTGTGACTATTCAGGGTCTTTTATGGTTCCATATAAAATTTTGGAGTAGACATTTCTCCAAAGAGGACATACAGATGGCCAAGAGACATGAAAAAAATGCTCAAAGTCACTAATCAGCAGATATATGCAAATTAGAATAACAATGAGGTATCACCTCACACCTGCCAGAATGGCTGCTATCAACAAATCAACAAATAACAAGTGCCAGCAAGGATGTGTAGAAAAGGCAACCCTGGTATGCCCTAGTTGGTTTGGATATAGTGTCAGCCTGCGGACCAAAGGGTCCCGGTTCGATTCCAATCAAGGATATGTACCTCGGTAGCAGGCTCCTACCCTCTCACATCAATGTTTCTCTCTGTCTTTCCCTCTTTCTTCCTCTCTCTCTAAAAATTAATGCAAAAATATCCTCAGGTGAGATGATATTTAAACAAAAACAATGTTTAAAGAAGAAAAGGGAACCCTGCTACATTATTGGTGGAAATGTAGACTGATGCAGCCACTATGAAAAACAGTATGGAGTTTCCCCCAAAATTAAAAATGGAACTGCCATTTGACCCAGTGATCCCACTTCTAGAAATATATCCTAAGAATCCTGAAACACCAATCAGGAAAATATATGCATCCCTATGTTGATGGCTGCGCTGTTGGGGAGCACAAGAGACTTGGTTGGAAAGTTGTAAGGAGGACATTCTAATAAAAGGGAAGTGTGTGGAAGGCCCCCTGCCCTGTTTATCGGAATTCCAACTTCAGGGATACTTAGGGGAGTGTCAAAGATGGTGCCCCTAATTATTCCTTGACCTTTCTAAACAAGCCTGTGCATGTGCAGACTCCTGGGTGTTTACTGGAATCCTTATGCTTAATCCCTGGATACCCTTGCCTAGAGGACATTGTAAACACATGTGTCCTCCCTAGATTACTCACCCTACTGATTGCATCTGAAGATAAAAATTCCAATAAAGCCCTAACCGGTTTGGCTCAGTGGATAGAGCATCAGCCTGGGGTCTGAAAGTTCCCAGGTTCGATTCCGGTCAAGGGCATGTGCCTTGGTTGCTGGCACATCCCCAGTAGGAGGTGTGCAAGAGGCAGCTGATTGATGTTTCTCTCCCACTGATGTTTCAAACTCTCTGTCCCTCTCCCTTCCGCTCTGTAAAACATCAATAAAATATATTTTAAAAAAAAACATTTAAAAAAAATTCCAATAAAGGCCTAACGAGGCAGGCAATAGAGGCTACCCTGGCCACTAGAGCCAGGAACCCCTTAGCCCTCTCTTTCACAGTCAAACTGTGTCTGAGTAATCTGTTTATCCCTCCTTCAGGGGCTGCTGGTCAGCCCTGGCACAGCACTATTTACCTAAGATCTGAAAACAGCCCAAGGACCCATTAGTAGATAAATGGATAAAAAAGTTCTAGTACATATTTAATACTATGGAACACCATGGAATACTATGCAGCTGTAAAAAAGAAGGATCTCTTACCCTTTAAGACAGCATGTAAGGACCAGAGAGAATTGTGGTAAGCAAAATAAGCTAGTCAGATAAAGACAGGTATCACATGATCTCACCTATATGTAGAGCCAATGAACAAAATAAGCTGATAATCAAAATAGATCCAGAGACACTGAAGCACATAAGAGACTAACAAATATCAGAGGGAAGAGCATAAGAGGGGACAGGAAAAGATTAACCAAAGAACTTCTATGCATATATGCACAACCCATGGACAGACAATATAATAGTTCCATGAAGGCCTAGGGAGGGGGATGGAGCAGGGCGGGGAGTTAATAGGGGAATAAAAAGGGGCATCTATACTCTTTCAACAATAAAGACAAATTAAAGAAAAGAAAAATAAAACTCTACCACTGGTGGAGGAGTTGAGTACATGCTGGGTCCCAAACTAGAGTAGGAGAAACAGCAAGGGTTCCTGTGAAGACCTTGCACATGAGACCCAGGAGTGCAGGGCCCATATCAGGCTTGAGGCTCAATTGGAACATCAGAGCATAACTCCCTGCGATGTCCTAGCAGACAAAAGTAAATCGTTGAGCAAAAGGAACAGATGAATACTAGTGGAAGAACTACAAGAAACATGCTCTCTGACATGCAATAAAAGAAGATCTAAAACTGTGGGTGGAACAGACATTGAGAAAAATCCTCTGGCAAACAGCCCCCACACTAAACCAGTGTGTACTGTGGGTAACTGTAGCAATAGTAAAAACCTCAAACAAGCCCAAGTCCTCAGTAGACTAATAGAAATCTAGAAGAAGGAGGGTGATGTCCATGTACAGTCATAAAAACTGATTGTTTTAATCTCCATAGCCTTCCATGTTATGTATATTTTTTAAAAATACACATCAATGGCTAGAAAAATTAACACATCCGTAAGACAAAACAATTAATAGAAACATACCCAGATATAACATAAACATGGGAATAATTTGACTAATAAATTAAAGTAAGCATAATTGTTGATTTTGTTTCAATTTTTAAATCTCTAATGAAAAAAAAAGGTGTATAATATGCAAAAACAGATATGGAATGTTAGCAAAAATAAAGAAAAATATAAAGTAATCAAGCAGAAATGCTGGAGATGAAAACAGTAAGAAAAACTAAAAATATTTTTTTCATTCTTGTAAATAAATAACACAGCTGAGTAATGAATCAGCAAAAATAGATAGGTTAATAATAATTACGCAAACTGAAACATCAAGAAGAATAAAAAAAGAGTGAAAAAACATAAACAGAATAGAGCATCCAGGATCTGTGGGACAGGTAACTTATTAGGATCCCAGAAGATAGGAGAAAAAGAACAGAAAATGGGGAAGAAGGTACATACTGGCTTGAGAATTTTTCAAAAACAATGGCCGCAAACAAGTTAAAGACCTAAGATATTCAGAGAACACCAGACAGAAATACAAATGTGTACAAGCACACACACCTAGATACTGGTATATCATATTTAAACTATTAAAAACAGAAGACAAAGATAAAATCCTTAATTTATCCAGAGTAAAATATGTAGAACAGATAGAAGAAGGAAGATAATAGTAGAACAGACATGTCAGAAATCATACATACCAGAAGACAATGGAGTAAAATCTAATCTAATAAAAGAGTAATATGCAAATTGACTATCACTCCATTACACCCACAAGCCATGCCCACAAGCCACGCCCACCAACCAATCAGGAGCAAATATGCAAATTAACTCAACTAAGATGGCAGTGGCCATGGAGCTGGATTTGCCCCAGGCAATGGAGGAAGCCAGGGCTCTGCGGGCCCTGAGCTCTACTCAAGGCTACAAAGTTTCAATTATAGAAGATAAACAAACCTCAGATTCCTGTGGGGCTGGGACCTTGGATTTCCAGGGCAACCCAGGCTTCGAGCAGGGAACCAAGGCAACAAAGTTTCAATTATAGAAGTTAAATAAATCCTAGACACCTGCCTTCAGCCAGGCACCACAGTAGGGACCCAAACCCTGAAGGGGCTGTGGGTAGCCTGAAATGGCCCTCTGCCCTCATCCAGGCTTGCCAGGCACGATAGCAGGTGGACATCCTCCGAGGATTCCCAGAATTTGAGGGCACAGTCTGGGCTGAGGGACTCCCCCCCACCCTCAGAGTACACAAATTTTTGTGCACCGGGCCTCTAGTATTTAAAATATTTAGTATTTAAAATATTCTATACCTAATATTAAAAAAACAGTTTTCCTCAAAATTAAAGGCAATGTGAGATCCTGGTTCGAATCTGGAACAGAAAGGGATGTGGTGCAAAGACTGCTGAAATCCGGAAGATTTCTGTAGTTTAGTTAGCAATGTTGCACCAAGGTTAATTTTTTGTTAAAATGATGTTGTCATAGTTATGCAGAATGTTAACACTGGGGGAGCTGGGATATAGAGCAGCCCTCCAACAAATCTTTGCAATTGCTCCATGAGCCTAAAATTATTTCAATAAGAAAAGTTTAAAAAACTCACTGAATAAAAATAATGAAAACTTCAGCAGGACTTTAAAGTATGCAAAAATAACATTTAATGAAACCATTTAAATTTAGAATTTTAAAAATTTCTCAGCAACTCTGCCTGTAGGAAGTAAAAACTAACAAGTTAAACTGTCTGTAACACAAACCTCCCTCGCCAATATTAACTTTCAGTTTCTACTGAAGACCACGTAGAAATCTCACACAGGCATGACCCTAGCCTTCAACAATATATTCACATTCACAAACCCCATCCTGTCCTTTAGAATCTCCAAAATCATATCTCATTATTCTCTGCTTCCCATTCCACGGTCCTGACTTGCTTTTATTGTTTTTATACACACTGTCTTTTTCATCTGACAGTTTATGCTTCACTTCCCACTGCAAACACGAAAGCATGGACTGCGATTTAACTTCTCACTCCACTTCTTTTCCTCTGCCACAGGTCACCATACAGTGAGGGGAACTTGAACCGACAATAAAGCATATGAATTTCTAGCACTACAAATTAGCGCTGCTACCATGTGTTGTGGTGATCTGGAAAGATTAGATAAATTGAGATAAACTTGAAGTCATAAGACTTAGAAAACATTTCAGACCAAGAGAAGAACAAGAGCAAAAGTAAAAACACAAAATAAAAGGCAAGAAAATTTATAGATAATGAGAGTTTGAAGTAGCCCCGGAGAATGTCTAGTGCGATCTTTTCATTTTTCAAAGGAGTATTTAGAGGACTTAGAGGATTAGAGTTTTGTCCCAGGTCACATAGGAACTAGACTCCAAATTAGTGTTCCTCTCTCCACCTCATACCAGCTCAGTGTGGAGGAGAGAAGGATCATAGTGTGAGATATCAAGTAGAAAATTAATAATAGCTGTAATTCAAAATATACCTTGCAAAAGGATTTGAATGTCAGGCCAAGGAATTGGAGCTTTATATCAAAGCCTTATTTATATAGTGGTTTATTCATTTTGTAATCTTAGTTTTCAATATTCAGGAGTCTTAAATATACTTCCCCTTGGGTCCCAGATTTTTTTTTTTAATCTGTTAAATGGCAATAGCGATAATTAGGTTCAGTTTATTGTACGTGCAATAAACATGCATAAATTGCCTAATCGTCAATAAATGACCTTATTATTGTTTTTATTAATATTAGTTCATGATTTCTGTAACATCTTAATGTACCAATACAAACGTGCTCATTATTTTTCTCTTTTCATTCATATGTTATATATTTTACTAATATTTTCCATTTATAGCAACATAGGGACAGAAAATGAACTTTATGAGACTGGAAAGATTGTTTTATTCACAACCCCACTGTATATCAGAGATATAATAATTTGGGACAAATAACTAAAAAATAATGAAAAGCCATGCACAAATATACAATATAAGTTAAATTCAGAGTTAATTATTTTACTTGCATAAGCCATTAAAGAAGATGACACACTGAAGACAATGGGCGATTTAGAATGACCAAATCAGTTTTCAGGGGAGACTCCTATGCTACCATTTGTTAGATTTGTTAGGCATGCAATGAACATTCTGAAAGATAAGACAGCTGAGCATAGGAGGTGATAGCAAAAACTGAGCTGATGTTAAAATAATACACCTTAACTTAGTTATGGATTTTTTTAACGTCATTCAATGAATTTATATTTGGTGCCTCTTCGACAATTTTGTCACATTTATTCTAGTCAATAACTTAATCAGAACTTATTGACTATCTATCATTTATCAAAAACTTCTTAGTTCTGGAGGTTAGAGAGAATAATAAGGAATTATCCTTTGCATTCATAACATTTAACTTGATTTAAGTTTTGAGTACAGACAAGATGGGTTTGCCATAGCTAAATCAGTATCTATAAACAGGCAGTTTTGTCTCACTTATGTGGACCCATAAGTTCTAAAGGGATATTGAAATCTGTTTGTAAAGAGATACCAAGTGGCAGAACCATTGTTACGGTAAAGTTTGCAGTTTTTCAAATGCAGTTACATTATCAACCAAGGAAAAGAGGTAACAATAGAAATGAAGTCAAATATCTCTGTATCTAAATTTAAAAGTGAATTGCTGCTGTGGTCACAAAAAACTTTGTAATCATTCATTGATTTCGTTCTTCAAATCACTAGCACACTAACCATATTCAAAGTATAAACAGGAAAATACACTGTAAAATTGTTTTAAAGGTTAAGCTAACAAATCTTTCAATATAGTAGGTTTGAATGTCAAAATCATGTTTATTACCCTAGTAGTGACTCAGAATAGACCCGCTTTCAAGTAAATTGTTTTCGCTGAGCAGAAAATTCAATCCTTAACAATAGCAATGAATCTTTACCTCCTCATTTATAGATATACTGACAGAAAAATGCTGTATCACCAAAGAATTACTAAATTAACAAACAGCGCTAGAAATTTTCAGATAAAAATAAATAAACACACTTGACAGATTAAGCAAAGGGACAAGTATGTCTGTTCATTATCACTAATTTCATTTAAAGAAAATGAAATTCTTCCTATGAGAAAATCAATGCTCACTGTCTTTAATCAAGAGACAAATAATTGATTTTTTTCCTTTTGAGTTTCATTAAATGGGAAGTTTTCTAAATTGAAACCCATTTATATATTAACTCTTTAAACTCCCAGCAATTTAATTAATTTTGTCAATACACCTTAGAAATTACTTTTCTATAAGATATTGCACTTCAGCATTTCACAAGAATGAGTTTTTAAGACTAGGTAACTGCGGGGGCCATGCCTGAATCAATAAGACTACCAATGGCTTCAAATTTAGCAAAAGAGAACAGTCTATTATGCATGCAGAATGATGCTCTCCCATTTGACTCCCTGCTAGCATCTTCTTCTGTTTTGATCCTGTCCTTACAAGGCTGCAATCATCAAGTTTCAGGCAGCCAGATTTTTAATGTGAAAATTGAAATAGGCTGAAAATATTATTTCCAGAAGCAGATAATACAGGATTGTGCCCTGCGGTGCTGTACGATGCAATTCAGAGCGAGTTGTATTGCCACTTAGATTGTGGACATATGGAATGAGATCAATACAGGCCAGCAGGTGTGTGGGATAGCTGCCAAGGCCTCACAGAGGAGTGCTTCATTGTCACCTTCACTTCGTGGAGATAAAAGTTTAACAAGGAGCAAGCGATTCGTTCTGGTAATGATGATAGAAAGCAAGATGAGCTTCTGGAGGGAAGCTAAAAATAAAAAAAAAAAGACTAGGCTAGAAGACTTAAGCGACTCGTTGCTAATTTGTAGACGTTCGTCCTTCCTAAATTTTATTAGTGATGTCACCACTGTGAGAAATGTGTCTTTGTAAGAAGTTGTAGGTGGCTGAACACAGAACCCTAGACACTCCATTACCCACTCCATTATCTGGGCTGATCATCTCTTGGCCTTCAGCAGGGATGCACCAGCCCTGGTCATTTTTAATAACACTTGGATGGCAGCACGCAGCTGTGAAGACGCGTTGGTGGGGAGGCGGTCACATGCTGTCAACAGCAACAAAGTATTTACAGCATCAATTTCCTTTAACACAATTGTTTGCATATAAATGTCAGAATCTATATTCAGTGTCTCTATTTGACTTCTCTTGAACAGACTATTGAGCCCTTTGAAACTCTTTTAAATGATAATCTAAGGATTATTTCTTTTCTTATTTGAGGAGAGGTTATGGATATAAGTATGAATATGAGAGACAATTAAAAATGTTGAACATATACGTATATGGCCTTCAAGAGTAGTAAAACAGTTAAACCTTGCATATTTGGATAAATGGCAGAATGAAGATGAGCCTCGGAGCTTTCTTTCCCCAATGCCAAAATCAAAAAGCAAGAAAGAAACAAAAATTTTAATAAATGAGAAATGATTTATCAACACCTAACTAGTAATGGAGAATAATCTCCTATATAAACTATAATACATTTTAGGCTGACTCCTAATCTTACCCAAATCTCCCAGAAGTAGGGCAGGAGTAGATAATAATTCCTCTTTATCACTCAAAAACTATTTGTGAAGAAACAAATTGAGGATTGAGGATTAATAATTATAATATTGGTGGTTGCAAAGATCTCCTTGAAAACATCATAGTCCTGAGTCCTGGCTTTAACCTCTGTAATGTAAATTAACCTCTTCAGGTACTATGAAAGGCAGGTGCTAGCTTTGCAGTAAGAGGTACTTCACGGACCTTATCATCCCTGGAAAAGTAACCGCGGACCTCCAGAGTTCATCTAGGAGTCCGTCGCCTGGAGTAACCATTTATCTGTCAAGGAGATGAGTTTTTTTTAGTACTTCTTGTATAAAATGTGTTAAATTTTATTCTCATTTTGTAGTCTCTTGCAGGCTACGCACATGCATGTGCATTGATAAGTTTACTCAATAATACATACATTCTCTTTCTATATGGATTGTGAAGTTGTTGAGAGAACTTTTGTTTCTCGAACTTTTGAAATAGCTAACTGTCACCAGGTACTTACTGTATTAACACGTTGTTGTGTGTGTGTGTGTGTGTGTGTGTGTGTAGATACATTTATTGATTTTAGAGAGAAGGGAAGGGAAAGAGAGAGAAACACCAAAACATCAGTGTGAGACACAAACATGGATCAGTGCCTCTTGTACCCAACCCACAGCGTAGGTATGTGTCCTGGCCAGGAATCAAACCAGCAACTCTTTGGTGTATGAGATGACACTCCAACCACTGAGCTACCCATGCGAGACCAAGACACTAATTTTTCTTATGAACAATGAGTAAATACCATTATTATTCCAATGTTACAGTAAAAAAACTGAGTAAGGAAAAGGTAAAATCAATTGCCCCAAGTCATGCAGTTAAGGAATGCAGGGTTATGGATTAAAAACAAATAGATTACTACTACCGTAACATCTCAGAATATTAAAAAGAAAACAAAAACAAAACAAAAAAACCCACGAGCCAAAAACCTGACCATACTCAGAGCTATCTCTCAAATGGGATGGCAACATGAAATTTAAGGGGAGTTTCTGAGAGGCAGATGACTTAAACAAGAAAGTGGAATGATGTGGGTTTTTTTAAATCTAAGACAGCAGATTTTCCAGTAAAAATAATTTCTAAAAGACTGCTAGGTTTCTTGATCCACTATTTTTTTCTGTTGGGCTACCAAAAATAGAAACCAATGAAAATAAGAAACTATTGAACTAATTGTGCACTCCTACAAAAATAATAAGTAATTTTAAATTGAAAACACAAACTGATTTAAGACGAAATCCAGTAGAGAATTTCTGGAATCAAAAAAATGAGATAATTAAAATGGATTTTAAAAAGAGGCAAAAATGATTCAATATCAAGATTATTGTCTCCCTAAATTAGATAACACAAAAAAGATAATTAAAAATTTATAATTAGATTGAGATGATGAAAATTTCTCTAAAATGGAGAAAAATGAATGAAGGCATGTATCAAAAAAAGGCCCATTGCTAATATATAAATAGCTGCTAATATAGCTAGCGAATGCTGTCATAATGATAATATAGAGAGACAAAACTTAGACATGTCTAGACTCTTAAGTTACTGAATTTCAGTGAATTTAAACAAATAAAACATCTTTGTATACTCAGGCAGGAAAAAAATAATAAGACACTTAAAAGATAGAAATTAATCAGAGTGGCTTAAGGACAAATTTAGTAACAAAAGTTATAAAACTACCTATAAAATTCAGAGAGAAAACAACTATACTTCAAGTTTTTTAAACCCCAGAACATGGTCCCTTGAATATAGGTCCACAATACCTTTTCTAAAACCTTTAAAAGCAAATGTGTTTTGCAGTTCAGAATTTGTTGGATTTTAGAAATATTACATAGCTAGAAGCTCAGCACATGAAACTGTGTGCGGGCATGGTCCTTAGGCTTAGCCTGTGATCAGAGCCATCTTCTCTGGCTGCCGGTAGCAGGCCCCACTCCCTGCCTCCACCCCTCTGCCCTTGGTTCCCCGTTTGCCATCTGGTGTTTGCAGCCTGATGGCCAGGAGAGGGACAGAGAGGTCAGCCATTCCTGCCTACTCGCCAGCCCCACCCCGCCATGGGTCACCCTCTGTGTGTGAGGCGACCGGTGGGGTGGGGGCCTTGGCCTGGTGCCACCTGCATGCCCCACCACCCAGCCCGGTTCCCCATTCACCATCAGCAATCAGAGCCTGCCAGCCAGGGAAAGGGACCAAGAAGTGGTCAGTGCACCTCATCGTGACTGGTCAAGCGGTCATTATGGGCATTCTGCCATTATGGTCGCTGGGCTTTTATTATATAGGATATAGGATTCTTATATAAAACTGGCCGTGGGTTAACATAATTCATACCACATGCATCAATATTTCCTCAGGATAATTTACCAGTATTCACCTTAGAGAATAAATAAAAACTATAACTAGACTTTCATCAGTTCATGTCAGAATCTGTCATCAAATAATATTGACTTAAAATTGTGTGCATGTACACACACACCTTTTATTTTTCTAAGCTTTTGAATTTCAGAATTATGGATACAGGCAACCAATATATATCTCAACCCAATAATTAAAGGACCTACAGACTTTTGGTTAAAAAATTATTAATTTCAAAATACAACTAATCAAAGATGAATTAAAATAAAGAATTAAGAAAGAGAAAAGCAGCTATGATAAATAAAATAGAATATAAAATATACTTGAAGTAGAATACAATTATATAAATGAGAACTATAGACAAAGGAAAGATTATAGATTTCATAAACTTTAATAATATAAAATTAAAATTACATAATTATAAAGTTACTAGTTAGGGGAAACTCTAATAAAAAAAGGAAGGAAGGAAGGAAGGAAGGAAGGAAGGAAGGAAGGAAGGAAGGAAGGAAGGAAGGAAGGAAGGAAGGAAGGAAGGAAAGATAAAGGACAGAAACTCAATCCATTCTGGCTGCTATAACAGGACACCATAGACTGGGTGCTTTATAAACGCAGAAATGTATTTCTCACACCTTTAAAGTCTGGAAAGTTCTAGATGAAGGCATTGACAGATTCAGTGTCTGGGAGAACTGGTTTTCTAGTTCAAGATGACTGTGGAAGGGGCGAGGGAGGCTCTCTGTGGTCTCTTCTACAAGGACACTAATCCAGTCATGAAGACTTCACCCTAATGATGCAATCACCTCCCAGGGCCCCACCTCCAAACTCCATGCACAGGTTTCAACAAAATGTTTTAAGGGGCCGTGGGGAATACAAATGTTTGGCTATTGCTCAGCCAGTGTGGCTCAGTGGTTCTATTCCCCTTCAGGGCACATCCCACTGTGGGGCATGCAGGAGGCAGCCAATCAATGATTCTCTCACTTCACTGATGTTTTCATCTCTCTCTCCCTCTCCTTTCTCTCTGAAATGAATAAAACTGTAATTTTAAAAAACAAAAAACAAGTTTTCAGTTATAAAAGAATCCAAAACAGATCATGGTAAAATTCATTTTAAAATTCAAAATGACAGAAGTTTTTCTAAATGGTGTTTCCAGAAATTGGTAGATTATGAAACAAAAATTTAGTTATAACACAGATTTATAGAAATAGAGGAGAGTTGTAGATACACAGATATATATTTCTATATACTTTATATTCCACAAACATAACATACACATTTATTTGAATATGTTATTTTACTAAAAATGAGCACTTTATAAGCCACAAGAAAATTTCTACAATTTCTAAAATGCAATATTCACAGAAGTCATATTTTCCACAAACAGTAAAATGAGAAACACAATAAAAGAAACACAATTAATAAACTATATCCACTTGAAAAGTTAAAAGCTCTCAATAACTCTTGTATTAAAGACAACAAAATGAAATTTAAAAGGTTTGAAAGACATTTTATGACTGTCTTACATATCAACACCAATAGACAGGAAAGAAAAGGCACTCAGAAAGTTAGAGCACCAGTATGTATGTGAGGAAGCAAGAAAGATTTAAAATAAATTAACATTTTCTCACTCAATAAACTAGAAAAATATTTTTAAAAATGAACACAAAGACATTAAAATGAAAGTAGTAGAAATAAAGGCAGGAATTGATGAACCAGATGGAATAATTGATTAGAGTTGATGGCAAATTGAAAGCTGATTTTAAATAACACGTAAATAATTAGTTGGCAAAGCTGATCAACAAAAAGAGAGCCAAGTATACACTATTAGAAATTAGGAAAGCATAAATGTTTCTAGAGAGAAGCTTTATTTTTATGTTTAATTATAACAGGCATAATATGGAACTTGATGCCAGTAAATTTGAGCATTTAAATAAAATGGATAATTGTATTAAAATATCCATTAAAAAATGGACAAGAGGAAAATGGAAAACCCCAAGCAAAATATTAACAAAAGTAAAAATGGCTTGACTGGCATGGCTCAGTAGTTGAGCATCGACTTATGAACCAGGAGGTCCCAGTTTGATTCCTGGTCAGGGCACATGCCCATATTGTGGCTTCAATCTCCAGGGGCAGGGGTGGGAGGCATGCAGGAGGCAACAGATCAATGATTCTCTCTCATCAGTGATCTTTCTTTCTCTCTCTCCCTCTCCCTTCCTCTCTGAAATCAATAAAAAATATATATATTTTTAACAGTAAAAAAGTTGCTGCATTACCCTAAAATAAAAATCTCAGCCTGAGGAATTTAACAGTGAGAATTCCACAAATCAATCCTGCACAAATATAACCCACTTCAGAGCAAGAAAAGGTGAAAATGTCTGCAGTTCACTGTTTAAGGTCAGCATAACTATGGTTCCAAGAATGACACAAAAGCACAGGCTAGAGGCTAATCTTACTTGAGAGCACTGAATATTCTTCTTGAGAAGTGATTAAAACTTCAGCATAGCTGATCTGGCTGTACTGTGTATATTGAAGGAAGGATATATCTTGACCTGGGAGTTGTATCCCATAAAAAAAATTGTTGAACAACAAAAACAGTGTTAAGGTAATTTATTAAAGTTACCAATACTAGCATAAAAATTCAAAAAGATTAATAAAATTAAACTTACAGTTTAAAAAAATTAAAACATTCACTAAAAACTAGCTAAGGAAAATTCTCTACCTTGATAAATGGTACATAAATTAAAATATCAAAATTAATGGTAAAAAGCTATAGAATCTTTACCATTATATTCAAAAAAGACTTTTATTTTTTATTGTTTGAATTTTATGAAGATTGTATATTAGTTTATCATTAACATTTTTTAAAATATGATTTAAAATAATTCCAGAGTAGAAATAATAAAAATAGACTTACATTAATATTGGTTGAGTTTTTTCATGTTTCATAGTTAGACTTTGCTGATTATTTCCTTACTTATTAAAAATGATCTAAAAACTGTAAGAAAAAACTTCTCACTATTTAAAACAAACATCTAATAACTTAATTTTAAAATATCACCATTAAATTATATATTTTAGAAAAGCACAAAATTGGAAATAAATGAGTTTGAATTTGTCAACTAATAATAGATACTCTTTTGCATCTTATGTGCTAATTACTAGAGAAGAGAAAACACTGGGAAACAAACTACAGATAAAAACTGAGGCGAAATGGAAAACAAAACATGCAAGAAGGCCTACAGCTAATATATGTCAACGATACTGTTGACCGCAAAGCTTATTCATTCCCGAAGTTAAGAATTTTGTGTTTCTTACCAACTATAGGATGTTTCTTCTAAAATGTATACACACTGTAACAGCTGATAGCTCAATTTTGAAAATGAAATGCATTTTAACAAACACTTCCTTTATAATTATTCAAAGTATGTGTATACATTTTTGAGGGGACATCCTATATAAGTGTCCTTAAAGAAGTTAATTAACCATTCTTTTGTTAATCACATTTTAAAAGTTTGGTTTTATGGGAGTTAAGTCCTTCAGTTAGTTATTTAAAAAGTCAATTGCACAAGAAAAGACACTTTTACTGGTAATTTTGTTCAAACTATAGAGGAATAGTTGAATTTTTTTTCTAAATAAAATGGCAGTTAATTTTTTAGTCCTAAAAAGCAGATCTGAAATAAACACACACACACACACCATATACACACACCATATATATACAGGGGAGAGAGAGAGAGAGAGAGAGAGAGAGAGAGAGAGAGAGAGAGAGAGAGGAACGCAGCTAGTTTGTGATTGTGTATTTTTGTTCCAAAGTGTATGTTTTGATGAATAGCTTTGATGTTTTTATATTTTTGAAAATATAACAACAATAATACTCATTTATTTCCCAAATACTTTACTAAGAATGTCCTTCAACCAAAGAGAGAATTCTTACACTTTTGTCGATTTTATGTTACTTTTATCCTCATCTAACTCATTTCATCTTGGCTGGTTGTTTTTAATAGTGAAAACCATCATAACTAATGTATAACTTCCTTCTTCTTAGTCTGAAGTAATTTTAGTTCTTATAAAGTATTTATCTTGAAGTTTGAAGGTTTCCATTTTCTGGTCTAGAGAATATAACTTTTTAATAAGAACATAGCAACATAATGAGTCTTAGTCTCCTGGGCTCAGCGCCCACTCTGAAAACACAGTGTGATGATTTAATGTCCCTGCAAGCCTTTCATTGTATAAATGAGGATTTTTTCCTGTTCCAAAAATGAGAACTAAGACATGAGGTGAATGTTCTAGGCCTGATGAACCCTGTGGGGAGGGAATGTGATGGGTGGACTCCTCGAACCCATAAACACTTGGCTCTGCGTAAGAATGTCCTTTTATCCAGGTTGCACAGGAGACTGAGTACATACATCAGCTTTTAGTCACAGCATCCAGGCAGCTGTGCTCTGTCTCCCACCATCTCTATGGCTGTTGCCAGATTTTGCTGACATAAAACAGGTTAATTGGGGACAATTGGAATAAGTCCCTTCAAGCTAATGCTGGCCCTCTTTACTTTTCTGTTTATTATTTTGTTGGCATCAATAATTTAATGCCTTTTTAAATACAATTACCACTGAATATATTTGACTTTTTTTCACCTGACCTAGGGTCTAAGTTACTCAGCAGCTGATGGATTGGAAATCTCACTGACTTCTTTTTTTATTACCACTTTCTCCTTAAGAACTAATAATAGTTAAACTCCACAATCCACAATTGATTGTTTCTTTCAGACATAATGCTCTTCCCAATGGTCTAAAATAGTTAAAAAGTAATTTCAACCCTTTCATTATTGTTTCTCCCCTTTACTATTATGATTCCTCAGCCAGACAAGGCAATTAAAATCCAGAATGCTTACAAGCACAGATTTGCTCTATGTTTTCTTTCTACCACCACATGCAAAAAGAAACAACTTACAATTTTCTAGGAAGGAATGAAGAAAGCAATCTAATTTTACAACTACTTTGTTCATATGGTCAGGAGGACTTATTTTTTGTTCTCCTTTCTTATGTCCATAAGACATCGAATCGGAATTAAGTACTCCACTACTAAGTTACACATTACCTCTGGATCTTCACCTATTTTTAACTCTCACAAAATACTTCCTGGCTTGCTTCTTATACCATCCAGCATGAAATGCAATCTATTCTCAATTGGCTTAAGTGAAACACAACTGTAATTCGTTCAAAAGTCTTCAAACTCTCAAGATCTCATTGTCTGGAAAATTCAATATTTCTGCTAGGATTTAGTTGCAATGATATAGAAATATCTCCATTTATCTTAAGTTGGTTAATAAAACAAAGTAGATGCTTACAAAATGGTTGCACAGGTCAGAGTCAGGGCCTTAAGAAATGGTCGTCATGACAACACTGGCAAACTGGCTGCCGAGGGGAGTCTGCCCCATCAGGTGGGTGGAGAATTAAGAGATACCACTGTAGCAACAGCTGCTGCTGTCCTTCATGCTTGGCACCATGAAGTCAAAGACTGGAGAGTTGGACATTGTTGCAAAAAAAATCTACTTGTTCCAAAGTTCACATAGTGCATCCAATTGATGAAACCTAGTTTTCAGTAAGAAGCCATGTTATGTGGTAGTACAGGAAACACGATATGTCACTTTCCAGCCTTTGCAGTGCAACAGAAAAAGGTTGTTGTAAATACTGAGAGGCAATTCACCTCCTATACCACATAATCCAAACTCTTCCAAGTCTGGTCTTCGAGACCCTCTGTGTTCTTACCTCAATTTATACTTCCAACATTATCGCTTACCCCATGTACCTTTATATACAGGTAACACCTTTTTTAAGAATAACAGTCTCGCCCTAACCGGTTGGGCTCAGTGAACAGAACATTGGCCTGTGGACTCAAGGGTCCCAGGTTCGATTCCGGTCAAGGGCATGTACCTTGGTTGCGGGCACATCCCCAGTAGGGGGTGTGCAGGAGGCATCTGATCGATGTTTCTCTCTCATCGATGTTTCTAACTCTCTACCCCTCTCCCTTCCTCTCTGTAAAAAATCAATAATATATATTTTTTTAAAAAAAGAATAACAGTCTCTAGTTTATTATGAATAGAAATAAAATTTCCAGAATTTATAAACACTCACATTTCCCATTCCCAAAGAAAACTTTTGATTTGAAGAGGTCACCATGTTTCTTTCCCCTTACAGCATATACTGTGGAAGATGTTGGTTTCCTTTCCTTGTAATTTTACTTCCATTCAAATGTCAACTGTACGCTGACACTAGAAATGTCCAATGGGATGTACTCTTCTTTCATTTAATTAACATGGCCTATTGCTTTACAAGAAAAATACAAATTTAAATGATTGTAAGGCTCTCAGCTCAACATCAGGGCTATAGAATAAGAGATAGTATCAACAAATATAACTATACAATTTAGAACCATCCCTGACACTATGATTATTATACAAGTTTTCTGAAGTATAATTTTAAACCAAGGATCATACCCTATTCTGCACTTTTTAGTCTTGTTTAAGAATTCTGACCAATAGGGCTTGCTATTGGGGTCTGGCCGATTGGGCTGAGTGAGATGGGCCGGACACACCCTGGACCCCTCCCACACTCCATCCATGGCTGGCCAACCTCCTACGTCCCTCCCTGGCCCTGATTGTGTGCTGGTGGGGTCCCTCAGCCTGGCCTGCACCCTCTCGTAATCCGGGACCCCTTGGGGGATGTCAGTGAGCCAATTTCAGCCCAATCCCACTGGCCAGGCTGAAGGACCCCACTGGTGCATAAATTCATGCACTGGGCCTCTAGTGTTAAATATTTAATACTATCTTTACACAATGAGAATAGTTTTGTATGAAATAATTTTAAATGATGCTTTGTCTTACATAATTCCAGCATCAGATAAGATGTGAATCTTATAAATGCAATAAAAGAAAACCCATTCTCTTCTGGTATAGTGTAAATAGTTCATGTGGCCAGAAAGTCCTTAAGGTTAGAAATGAAGCTCATGTAAACTCATTGTTCTGGTGTCACAGAGCTTTTTGTTTGGCATGATACAGAAAGTTCAGTTCAGTCTGCAGGTGCCTGAGGATGTGTGAAGTAAAATTGAAATGGATGCATCATACCATCTGCTGAGGAGGATGTGAGGTCCTGATTGTGAATCATGACATGTTTAGAGTCTTGGTCCCTGTGAATTAGAGGAGGATTTAGGTATTCAATGTGCTGTGGTGTCCAGTTGAGCAACGGGAGTCGTCTATCAAGCAAAGTGATTCCTTTATAAAGTGTCCTAAATATGCTGCAAAATATCCTATCCCTGTGCCTTTGACTACCATTTTCCCTTTTGTCTGTCCAAAACCTACCCTTCCTTTAGTGCAAACATCTTTTACTCATTGCTATATTAAAGACTTGTCTCCCCTAGGAGATTATTGACCTACTAGGGGCCCGGTGCACAAAAATTTGTGCTCTTGGGGAATGGGGGTCCCTCAGCCCGGCCTGTGCCCTCTTGCAGTCTGGGACACCTCTGGGGAGATGTCCACCTGCTGGCATGCCTGGCCAGCCTGGGTGAGGGGCTGAGGGCCATTTTCAGGCTGCCCACAGCCCCTTCAGGGTTCGTGCACTGGGGAGTGGGAGGGCTGGTGAGTGCAGATCTGGACATTTCCCACCGGAGGGCCCACGATCACACATGCCTGGTGGCCCCCACCGCTGAGGGGGCCACACCTGGCACAGAGCTGGGTGGCGAGCCAGGGGCAGACGCTGGTGCAGGATCCCTCGGTGAGGCACTGCTGCTGAGCAAACCGGGGTGGAGCCGAGCAGCGGACTGGCTTCGGATTCTCTGCACTGTGCAGCAGACGCTCCCGCATGCCCTGTGGAGGCCCCTGGGGGGTGGATGAAGGTAGCGGACCCTGGACGGGTGCTCCTGCATGCCCCGAGGAGGCCTCTGGGGCAGAGCCAGGCAGCAGACCCAGGATGGCTGCTCCTGCATGCCCCACAGAGGCCCCCAGGGGGCAGAGCCAGGCAGTGGACCCAGGACAGGCGCTCCTGGATGCCCCGAGGAGGCCCCAGGCCGGACCACCCCCACTAAGCTGACACACCTGGCACAGCTATGCCAGCCACTGAGGCTCCCAGTGCAGAGCCGCCCTGCCAGCCTCCATCTTGGCTGGGTTAATTTGCATACAGCTGCTCTGATTGGCTGGTGGGCGTGGCTGTGAGTAGAGGCTCAGCCAGCCTAGGCAAGCAGTTGCAACAGAAGCCCTGGTTCTCTCTAGCTCCGTGGTTGCCTGCTGGCCTTCATCTTGGCTGGGTTAATTTGCATATAGCCGCTCTGATTGGCTAGGAGGCATGGCTTGGCTTGTGGGCGTGGCTGTGAGCAGAGGCTCAGCCAGCCTAGGCAGGCAGTTGCAACAGAAGCCTCTGGTTTGCTCTAGCTCCATGGCTGCTGGCCTCCATCTTGGCTGGGCTAATTTGCATACAGCTGCTCTGGTTGGCTGGGAGGCGTGGCTTGGCTGGTGGGTGTGGCTTAGGTGTCTTGGGTAATGGTCAATTTGCATATTACTCTTTTATTATATTAGATGAAAGAAGTCTCTTTTTGATCATCTTAGTTTCCCTTGCGTAATTTTAGCACACTGTCATGAACACAAGAACTCAGTAAACACCTAAAAAAAAATATATAGTAACAGTAGTTTCACAATACTTCACCACTAATTTCCTTCACGCATACTTTATGTGAGCTCCTAATGGGATCATGTATGTTTAGACCTCCTCAAAGTACAGTTTGAAAGTTGCTTCCTTAGGTACTCTCTAGTGTGTGTGTGTGTGTGTGTGTGTGTGTGTGGTGTTCTTGAAAGCGCTTCAACACCCAAGAGTACTGAGGAGGTATTTCCTAATTGTATTTCTTAATTGTATTCACCGGACACTATACAAAAAGATTAGGACCTAGTCATTTTAATTCCATATGTTTTTACCTAAATTGTCTCAAAATTTTGGTAGATGGAGGTAGAGTTTGAATAGATAGAAAAATAGACCAGATATAAAGGAAGAGAAAAAAAGAATAAAGAAAAGGAGAAAAAATAAATGGTATAAGGATTATTGGATGGTAGGATGTTACTTTCTACATATAAAGGAGGAGGAGGAGGAGGAGGAGGAGGAGGAGGAGGAGGAGGAGGAGGA
>PVJC01021853.1:0-27862 GCA_004026665.1 Murina feae | reverse complement strand
TTTAGGTCCTTTGCCCATTTTTTGATTGGATTGTTTGTCTTCTTCTTGTTAACTTGTATGAGTTCCCTATAAATGTTGGAGATTAAACCTTTATCAGTGATAACATTGGCAAATATGTTCTCCCATGTAGTGGGTTTTCTTATTGTTTTGTTGATGGTTTCTTTTGCTGAGCAGAAGCTTTTTATTTTGATGAAGTCCCATTTGTTTATTTTCTCTTTAGTTTCCAATGCCCTAGGGGCTGTATCGGTGAAGAAACCACTTTGGCATATGTCTGAGATTTTGTTGCCTTTGTATTCAGATGCATTTTTAATATGCTGATGCATCAAAATGAGGTTATAGGGAAGTTTGGGATTATTCTTTGGTTTGCTTTACTGTTTGACTTTTATCTTGGGTTGGTCTGGCTCTAATTGGGCATTTGTTATTTATTCCCCTGATTTCACCTGTCCTTGGGTTTAGCTGGCATGAATGGCATTACTAATTGGGTCTCTGTCCTCTGTCTCCTGATCAAACTGTGTATTCTCTGGTTAGGAAGAGAGGTATAAACCATTTGCTCCCAAGTGTCCTTGGTTGATGAAGATATTAGGTCTTGGGATTCATTAGCTGGCTGTAAGTTGTTGAAATTGTTTGGCCTTGTTTAATTTTCTTGTTTAATCCCGTCCCACTTGCCCAGGAATTTTTCTAGCTTCATACTATCCCACCTCACCCCTGCCCCAGGC
Source organism: Murina feae (assembly GCA_004026665.1). NCBI lineage: Eukaryota > Metazoa > Chordata > Mammalia > Chiroptera > Vespertilionidae > Murina > Murina feae. The sequence goes on along the minus strand of PVJC01021853.1, from coordinate 27,146 downwards.
AACCACTTTCTGTCTCTCTAGGTTTGTCTTTTCTGAACATTTGATATAAATAGAATAACATGTGGTTTTTGCATCTGACTTCTTTCACTTAGCATAATTATTTTGAGATCCATCCATGTTGTGTGTATCAATACTTTATTCCTTTTATTGCTGAGTAGTAGTCCATCATCTGGATATGCTACAGTTTGTTTAGGCATTCATCAGTTGAGGGACATATGGATTGTTTCCACTTTTGGCTGTTATAAATAATGTTGCTAAGAATGTATTTTTCCCCCAGGTGATTTTTAGAGGATGTTTATTAAAGCTGGGGACAGTGAAAGGGCCCAGGATAGAAGAAGCAACAGGAAAGGGACTAAGTGGGGAAATGAGCCTAGGCTGGGCTGCTTTGGTTCACTAAGAAGTCAGAGAAAAGGGTACTTTGGGGCAGAGAGAGGGAAGCTGCCACTTCCCATTGCTCTCTGGTTGCAAGCCTCATGGGATCCCTTAGAGCAGGGTTACCAACCAATGGTCTGATGGTCCGCAGACCACTGTGTGAGGTCTGAAAGGATAGCAGCTGTTGCCTGAGAGCATGCCTGTGGAAGAAGAAAGGAAAGGGAGAGGTGTGGACATGCTCTTGGGAGGGAGAGCATCTATCTCCACTAAGAATATTTTTATACAAATCTTTGTATGGACACCTATTTTCATGTTCTTGGGCATATTCCTAAGAATGGAATTGCTGGGTCATGTAGTAACTATATGTTTAGCTTTTTGAGAACTGCCAAACTGTTTTCCACAGAGGCTGCAACATTCCATATTCACACCAGCAATACTTGTTGTATTCTGCCTTTTTTAATAGAGCCATTCTAGGGTGTGAGAAGTGGTATCTCATGGTTTTATTCTGCATTTCCTTAATGACTAAAAATATTGAGCATCATTTCTTATGGCTTATTAGCCATTGGTACATGTTCTCCTAGACATGTCTCTTCAGACCCTTTGCTCATTTTTAGTTGGGCTGTTGTAAACATTCTTTTTATATTCTGGATATAAGTCTTTTTTTATCAGATATATGATGTGGAAAGAGAACACAGCACACACCTTCTTTCTTCTGCTATAGATTTATTTTGCCAGTTGTGCATTTGGAACAGAGGACATCAGGACCTCAGGAGGCTACTTTCACCTGGCTAATATCTTCTTTGACCTTATGAAGTTGGACCTGGCAGACACACTGTACACCAAGGTGAGCTAGGGAATATGGGAGCTGAGCCTTGACACCTTACAACCAGTGTCCGATCATTCATGGGAAATTTGAAACACAGAGAGACAAAGGCACTTGCCCATGTTTACATAGCTTGATATGTGATACATTCCAATTTTTTTCTTCCTATTTCTCCACTACCAAAATAGTCCTTAGAATCCATAGGACGATCTATAATAATAAAAGCATACTATGCTAATTAGGCTAGATGGCAGAACGACCTTCCAGATGATATTCCGGATGACCTTCGGGATGAAGCTGGGGCTATGAGGGCCAAGCTCCTTGCACAAATTTTGTGCATTGGCCCTCTAGTTAACATATAATAAGTGATGGGTCAATAAGAACCAAACCCCTCCAAATAGATTGCCATATGCTCTGTCATACCCACAGAAATAAGGTAATGTGGGCATATTGAGTTATGTAATAGAGAAGGAAATGAGATTTTAATATATATTTTTACTGATTTCAGAGAGGAAGGGAGAAGGAGAGATAGAACATCAAGGATGAGAGAGAATCATTGATCAGCTGCCTCTTGCACTCTCCTTACTGGGGACTGAGCCCGCAACTCAGCATGTAACTTTGACCGTAATCAAATCAAGGACCCTTCAGTCTGCAGGCAGACGTTCCATCCACTAAGCCAAACTGGCTAGGGCAGAAATGATATTTTAAAGGGAAAATTATGGCTACAAAGTCATATGAAGGGATCAAAAAATATGAGTGCATATTGAAATTTCCATCTTTGCATGTGAAAGATTTTAAATGCTTTTAGTATTTAAAATGTCAGTTATGTTCATAGAGTAACACCTCACTTAGCAAGCAACCATTTCTATGTGTGATATAGGCTCTCATGCTGTGACTGTTTATTCATATTTTAGGCCCACTTGAGGAAGAGGCATTGTGGTGTAGCTGAAAATAAATGAGCTTCAGAGTCAGACAGACTTGAATTTAATTCTTGGCTTGTGCTACCTACCAGCTTTTACCAAAAGTGAAGTACAATCTTAACATCTCTGAGCCTGTTTCTCTCTCTGTAAAATGGGAATAATAAGACTATGACCTCAGTTGAGGTTGTGAGGGTGTAAAGGTTTAGTTATATGTGCTCAACAAATGGTAGTCATTGTTATTAGACCCACCAGGGCTGCCCCCAGATCAGCCAGGTGCCCTTTGCAGCCCAACACTTGCCACACTCACTTTGGCCAGGCCTGTTTGGCTCCTAAGCCTCCTCTTCCCCTCCACCCCCAAACCAGGCACAATGAGAGAGAGAGTCTGCAGATGGTTAGAGGTGCTGCCCTCCAAGCTGGCTGGTCCAATGACTTAAGACCTGGCCTGCTTGTCTGATTGTATCTTCTTTCCTAACAGGTCTGTGAGATCTGGGATAAATATTTGAACAATCACTATCAAGTCCTCTCAGAAGCTCGCCTCCAACAGATAGATTTACTGGGCAAACGATTTGAGACTGACACTGGCTTGGGTAAGTGGCAGTTCTCCCTATGAAGAGCAGTGACTTCCTCTCAATCGTAGGCCTTGTCCCGCAAATAGAGCTGCTGTGCCTGTCTTGGAGCACCTGCCACCTCCCCCATATTGATTATGGGAAAACTGAGACAGGGGAGCAAAGGGATTTTACCAGGATTCAGATTTCTAGCCCCACACACAGCCTTTCAGGGAACATACTTGGAGGAGAGCCCCCTGTGATTTCTGCAGAGCATCTATTTCTTATGTGTTATCCCTCCAAGGAGCATAAGCCAAGGCTCAACACAGAAGTGGCATTACTCAATTGTCCTGGTGCCTTAACCTCTTGCTTTACTGGACAGTGAGCCCTTCAGTGGCAGTGCTGAATCTGATTCATCTCACCATCCCCAGGCTTGGCAAAAGGCTGAGTGTTGAGTAGCCCTGGACACTATCACTCCCTCCGAGATAATAAAGAGACAGAGGATCTAGCTTGTGCTAAAAAAGTGTAGTTGGTGAGACAGAGCCTATTTGAAATACGAAAATAAAATTTCTATGAGTACAAATTATATTATAAACCAAGCCCCAGAACAAAGAGGTGAGGATGGTGTTGAAGGGGGAAGACTTCTTACAGGAGAGGTTTTGAGTTAAGGATTAAAAAATCAGTAACTTTATTGAGCTTTTTCTTATGATAAAAGTAGTTTATGTTAAAGCAGAAAACTTGGAAATCATAGATAGCTGAAGATAGCCAACCTTAATATTATGGTATGTATCCTTTCTGTCCGTTTCTCTAAGCTTAACACAGTATATCCTCACTTAATGTCTTTCACAGGTTTTTGGAAACGGACTATAGCTAATTGATATCAACAAGAGTTAAGTTCCTATGGCATATTTCTGGTCACGAAAACATCACCAAACTCCTAAATAAAGACCCAAAACATTTCTAATATTAAACTCTGCAATAAATATGAGCTATCCATACATTTAAGAAATATTAATAAAAACTAGCAAGATAATTCTTTTCCAACCTGCTTATTCTAGCTCAAGGTTGCAGGTGACTGGAGCCCATCCTGGCAATTCAGGGCACAAGGCAGAGCCAACCCTGGACAGGATGCCACTCCCTCAAAAGGTGCACTCACACACACACACCTACATTCACTCAGACTGGGATGATTTAGGCACACTAGTCACCTCTGGGTACATCTTTGGGCTGTGGGAGGGAAACTGAGGACCAGGAGAAAACCCACATAGAAGTGGGAGAACATGCCAACTCCACACAGCGAGTGGCTGTGACTGAGAATCAATTTTTCTCTCTCATCAATGTTATAATGAAGTGATGTCTAACAAAATGATGTTATTTGGGACTTGCAATACCTAAAAAAGTGCTTTGAAGTATCTGGCCCATAATAACTCATGATCTATATCTATACATCTATACATCTATACATCTATACATCTATACATCTATACATCTATACATCTATATCTATATCTATATGAAAGGCTCAGTGACTGACTGACCAGCTAGTACGTATGACGTGCACTGGCAATTTAAAAATAAATGTTGAGCCCTGACAGGTTTGGTTTAGTGGATGGAGAATCAGCCTGTGGACTGAGGGGTCCCAGGTTCGATTCCGGTCAAGGGCATGTGCCTTGGTTGGGGGCACATCCCCAGTGGGGGGTGTGCAGGAGGCAGCTGATCGATTGTTCTCTCTCATTGATGTTTCACTCCCTCTCCCTTCTCCTCTGAAATCAATAAAAATATTTAAAAACAAAATAAATGTTGACTTGTGCATACACAATACATGTAAAATTCTCAGAATGGATATTATTGAAATTCCTCGTGCAATGATTTGTAATGGGCCTATTATTGAAACTACCTTTGGAAATAATAGATCCATTACAAATCTATATTTATCTATAGATAATATTAAAAATATATCTAAACGTGTGATTTTTTTTGTCCTAAAAATGAGCACTTTCATAAATTAAATGAAGAAATTTTGGATATACTTGATGGAGATTTTCACACCTATTTGAGTGATAATTCAACAAATGATGTGGAAAGGAAAATTTTTCCATTACATTTCTTTTTTTTAAATATATTTTATTGATTTTTTTACAGAGAGGAAGAGAGAAGGATAGAGAGTTAGAAACATCGATGAGAGAGAAACATCGATCAGCTGCCTCCTGCACACTCCCTACTGGGGATGCGCCCACAACCAAGGTACATGCACTTGACCAGAATCGAACCTGGGACCCTTGGGTCTGCAGGCCGACGCTCTATCCACTGAGCCAAACCAGTCAGGGCTCCCACCACATTTCTTAACAGTATCACTCCTTCGGGAATGCTGTGTCATAAATTACAATTGAAAGCAGGTGCAATCATCATGCTACTGAGAAACCTTAACAGTAAATGGGGTCTTTGTAATGGTACTGGATTTATTATCAAAAGATTGCGACCTAACATAATCAAAGCTGAAGTATTAACAGGAGCTGCAAAGGGAGAGGTTGTTCTGATTCCAAGAATTGATTTGTCCCCATCTGACACTGGCCTCCCATTTAAATTAATTCAAAGACAGTTTCCCGTGATGCCAGCATTTGCAATGACTATTAATAAATCACAAGGACAAACTCTAGCCAGTGCTTCTCAACCTTCTGGCCCTTTAAATACAGTTCCTCATGTTGTGACCCAACCATAAAATTATTTTCGTTGCTACTTCATAGCTGTAATGTTGCTACTGTTATGAATCGTAATGTAAATATCTGATATACAGGATGGTCTTAGGCGACTCCTGTGAAAGCGTCGTTTGATAGCCAAAGGGGTTGCGACCCACAGGTTGAGAACCACTGCTCTAGACAGAATAGGAATATTCCTACCTGAATCTGTCTTTGGACATGGTCAGTTATATGTTGCTTTCTCTCAAGTTCGAAGAGCATGTGACGTTACAGTTAAAGTTGTAAATACTTCATTACAAGGGAAATTAGTCAAGCACTCTGAAAGTGTTTTTACTCTTAACGTGGTATAGAGGGAGATATTAGAATATGTTTAATCAATTTATCAGTCATTGTTTTTATCAGTGTTGTTTTATATCATGTTTTTGTTTTTTTATATCATGTCTTTGTTATTATATTGTTATTGTTTATTAATCACCAATTTATATATTGTTTTCACATACACTTTATTAATTTTCTTTAATCTCTGACACTTCTATTATAGAGACAGGGTGAATAATGATATTAAAATATTTCTTCTAATTAATTGCCTTTTGATGTGCACAAATCCATGCACCAGGCCACTAGTAAGTCAATAAATGATGACTAAAGGAAAACCAAAAACTGCTGGGGGGAATTGTAAGCAGCCTTCTCTGGGAAAGCAGAAAGGCTGTTGCTTAAGCATCTTTGGAGTTGAGGAAGAAGAATTAAGATGCTGCACCTTCAGGAAGCCCCGCTCTCCCCTCTTGCTAGAGAGTGGAAGCTGTGTTTGGCCACTGGGACAGATCCCCTGTATTTGGGAGCCTAAGAAATCCAATTCAAGACTCTGAAAGAGAGAAATCTTAGCAATGTTGGAACTGAGCCTTTTTTTAGGTTTCTCTCATAGTGACATGCTAGGCAAGGCCAGGAGCTGCTTGGAACTGCTCTGTATGTGGCAGCTGCCCTCCAGGTGGAGAACTTGCTGTGCTTTGCACTGCCTCCACCAGCGTCCCTGTGAGGAGGCCCCTGGAGGCCAGGTGCCCACACATCTCAGTGCTTACCGCTGAGGGCAGACTCAGCTGCCTCCAGGACCTGTTTCTTCTTTCCCTCCTTTCCACTGCAGATGAAGCCCAGGAAGCAGAAGCCATTAGGATCCTAACGTCAATCTTAAACATTCGAGAGTCTACATCTAGCAGAGATCCCCCCAAAATTGTCTTCGTTCTGAGAATCCTGGTCATGCTTTACTACCTGATGATGAATTCTTCAAAGGCAAGTGTCCCTAGAAAGTCAGTATGTCTGAACTTGAGATAGAAATCCCTCTAGTTGAATCCAGCTGTGTCCTGCCCAATTGCATTAGCGTTTGCCCTAAGAGTAAGCCCTCACTCCAGAAAAGCTCAGAGGCTCATGCCAGATTTCATTTGTTGAGTCCAGACTGCATAATGGAAACTGGGTTGTCCTCTTTCTCAAGAGGGCCTTCCCAGAGTTGCATAGGTAAACTGAGGCAGGGGCAGTGCTAGAAAGCCTGCAGCGCTTGAGGGCTCTGGGAAGTCCTTGCAGGAATGGATTAATAGCTTTAACTACACTCAGTGAGTTCCTTCACGTTGGCAGTTTACTTATGGCCCTGTCATCTCTCTGCCTTCCAGTGTTGGTTCAAAGGGCCCTAATTAAGATCCTACAAAGATCTCACTTTACTATGAAAGTGTACTTAGTTTGTCAAGCCAGGTGACTTGTCCCCTTCCCCACCCAGCACACATGTGGCTGGCTCTAAGAACCCAGTATGTGGTCACAAGTTTCCAACAAGGCTCAGTGGCTGGTGTGAGAAGCTGATGGATACTTACCTATGTTTCTGGGATTGAGCACAGATGGGGCTTCCCAGTGTAATGCTTCCCTGTGACAACTTCCTTTTGTCACTGCAATTCTATTCCAGGCACGTGAATATGCCACGAGAGCCTTCAATATATCTCAAGAAAAGCAGCTCAGTGCCAAAGAACAAAACGTCCTTGAACAATTACTAAGTATCATCACAACTGAAGAAACTTACCCCATTCTCTAGTGACCCTTGGGTTCCACGTCAGGGCCTATTCCAGCACCTGTTGAGCATCTCATATACTCCAGCTGTGCACAACTGCTTCGAGGTACAATGAATTGCTGAAAGAATGAATTTCCCACCCTCTTGCCCTGTGACTTCACATATAGTGTGTTTTTTTCTTTCTTGCAAGCATATGTAAGGAAATATAGAGCTTTGGGCATAAAAATCAGTAAAAACTTTTTTATCATGACCTTTGCACTTGGTTTATCATGACTTTGTACAACTTTGAGTAATGTGCTTATCAGCTCACTGATAAGGTATTTGTAATTAAACTGCAAACAGTTTTTCATATTTCTCAGAAGTCTCCAAGTGATGCATGTTCCATAGATCCCTGCCAGAAAAAAAAGGGGTGGGGTTAGGAAATAAGCTATATTGGAGCAAAGTTTCCCTATTCTACTGGAATTAAGTTAGCATTAATTTGAGGTAGTCTGTGATTAAAATGTCCGCTTTAATTCCTAGAGTAATCACTAAGATAGTTACTCTGAAAATAGTTTAAAATCAACAAAGGAATTAAAATATACTACAAAAAATCCACTTAATGCAAAAAAAAAAAAAAAGGCAGTGAAGGAGAACAAGCGGGACAAAAAGGATATGAGGGGTACAGAAAACAAACAGCAAAATGCAGACATAAACCATAGATCTTTGCCAGAGAAGGCCCCAGGGCCTTGCAAGATGCCCGCCCTCGTACAGTTGGCTGAGATACCATTCCAGGTTGCCGTCTTTGTCTTCCTAGATAGCGGTTTGAGCAGAAGTGAGCCATTTATACAGTCTAGGGGAGAAGCCCTCTGAAAGGCCCCCCGTGGTGTAGATAGAGTGCAGGCCTTGGACTCAGATGTGCATGGGTTAAAATCTCAGCTCTTTTACTTAATATCTTTGTGGCCTTGATCTCTCCCATAACCTTATTCATTATTGTTGTAAAATGGCCTAGATGTGGCCATGGCACTATCAACTTGTTCCTTGGATGACTGTGGTCATTTAACATACCTTTTTTTTTTGGTAATATGTGCTTTTTTAAAATAATTCTAGGGAAAGTGATTGAGAGATAGAAGCATTGATGAGATAAAAATTGATCAGTTGCCTCTTGCACTCCCCCTACTGGGGATCAAGCCTGTAACCGAGCAGGTGCCCTGACTAGGAATCGAACCAGGGACCTTTTGTTTCATAGGTTGATGCTCAACCACTGAGCCACACCTGCTGGCAGCATATCTTTTTTTTTCTTTTAGCTCCAGGCTTGTCAAACAGCCTGTCCATTAGCATGCTTAACTTCCTGGGTAGATTTGCACCCAAGGAGAGGATATACAAGTCAAGGACTTGTCTGAGAGGTTTTTTTTCCTTCACTGTAAATTAATTCACTCAGGTACATAATAAAAATAGGCCAGATTGCCCTGGCAGATTTGGCTTAGTGGATGGAGCTTCAGCCTGAGGACTGAAGGATCCTGGGTTTGATTCCAGTCAATAGCACATGCCCAGGTTGTGGGCTAAATCCCCAGTAGTGGGTATGCAGGAGGCATTACATCAAAGATTCTCTTTCATCATTGACTAGAGGCCCAGTGCACAGGATTCAAGCGCTGGTGGAGGCTGTGGCTTGCGGGGATCGGCCCACTGTGGGAGTGCAGCTCATCCTGGTTAGCCAAGCGGCTGTGGACCTGCCCTCTGAGTGGCTGCTCCTACTGTGGGAGCACCTTTTATCCCAGTCAGCTGAGTGGCTATGGACTCGCCCTCTTAGTGTCTGCTCCTACTGTGGGAGTGCACTGACCATTAGGGGGCAGCTCCTGCATTGAGCGTCTGCTCCCTGGTGGTCAGTGCGTGTCATAGTGACTGGTTGTTCTGGTTGTTCTGCCATTTGGTCGCTGGGCTTTTATATATATATATATATGTTTTTGTCTCTCTCTCCCTCTTCCTTCCTCTCTGAAATCAATAAAAATATATTTTAAAAAATAATAAAGGCCAGATAGGCCACCCTACACCTTCAGGTCTAGGTAAAATCTGCTAGGAACCCCATTCCACAACCTTGGGTATCCTTATGCTTCTCCAAGATCCCTATGAAATCCCAGGGCCTGACTTTTCTACCATATCTCACTTTAGTTTCAATTGCATCCTCACTCTCCACTGCTCACCTTGTAGTTGTTTTTTTCATCTCTTTAGGGACATAACCCCTTCTTCTTGGTTCTCACCCACTAATCTCAAATATGAGTTAGACCTTTCAAATAGATGTTTAGTGAAAATTTTCTGAGGGGTGGGGAGGGGTAAGGAGGAGGATCAACAACTCTTCTCACATGAGTTAAAAGAAAAATATCAGAACTTCTCTATTCTAAAAAAGTCCTTTAAAGTCCATCTTATCAAATTCCAGTTCTCTCCTTTACTATATTCATTGCCCTTTATTTTCCCCCTCCTCCATTACCTATTCTCTGTTCTCTCTACCTCTGAATTCTTGTTCATGAATCCTTCCCTACTGAGTAAATGTATATAATTATTGTTTAAATTGTTTAAATGTATTATTTCTATTGACTGATTTTCTTCTTCATCATGTCATAGTAATTTAACTTTCAGTCTTCCTGCTTTTATAACAGTTGCATATAGGCTATAAATTCTCCTCTAAATACCACATTAGTTGATCCCACATATTTTAAACTTAAGCATTTTATTTTTTTTCAAGTCTTTCTTTTTTTTGTTTTTTAATCTTTATTGTTCAGATTATTACAGTTGTTCCTCTTTTTCCCCCCATAGCTCCCCTCCTCCCAGTTCCCACCCCACCTTCTGTCCTTGCCCCCCGCGACTGTCCTCATCCATAGGTGTACGATTATTGTCCATTCTTTTCACGCACCCCCAACACCCTTAACCCCCGAAAATTGTCAGTCCACTCCCTTTCTATACCTCTGATTTTATTCTATTCACTAATTTATTCTGTTCACCAGATTTTTTATTCACTTGATTCTTAGATTCACTTGTTGATAGATATGTATTTGTTGTTCATAATTTTTACTTTCCTTTTTCTTCTTCCTCTTCTCAAAGGATACCTTTCGGCATTTCATATAATACTGGTTGGGTGGTGATGAGCTCTTTTAGCTTTTTCTTGTCCGTGAAGCTCTTTGTCTGACCTTCAATTCTGAATGATAGCTTTGCTGGGTAAAGTAATTTTGGCTGTAGGTTCTTGCCATTCATCACTTTGAATATTTCTTGCCACTCCCTTCTGGCCTGCAAAGTTTCTGTTGAGAAATCAGCTGACAGTCGTATGGGTGTCCCCTTGTAGGTAACTAGCTGCTTTTCTCTTGCAGCTTTTAAGATTCTCTCCTTGTCTTTTGCTCTTGGCATTTTAATTATGATGTGTGTTGGCGTGGTCCTCCTTTGGTTCCTTTTGTTTGGGGTTCTCTGCACTTCCTGGACTTGGAAGTCTATTTCTTTCACCAGGTGGGGGAAGTTTTCTGTCATTATTTCTTCAAATAGGTTTTCAATATCTTGCTCTCTCTCTTCTTCTGGCACCCCTATAATTCTGATGTTGGTACGCTTAAAGTTGTCCCAGAGACTCCTTACACTATCTTCATATTTTTTTATTCTTTTTTCTTTTGGCATTTCTGGCTGGGTGGGTTTTGCTTCTTCATATTTCATATCTTTGACTTGATTCTTGCAATCCTCTAGTCTGCTGTTGGATCTCTGTATATTATTCTTTATTTCAGTCAGTGTATGCTTAATTTCTAGCTGGTCCTTTTTCATATCCTCGAGGGTCTCACTAAATTTATCGGCAGTCTCTAGAAAATTCTTGGAAAACCTAATAACCGTGGTTTTGAACTCTATATCTTGTCGTTTTCTTTCCTCCATTTCTGTCATTTGTGACCTCTTTCTATGTCTCTGCATTTTGACTGCTTCCCTTTCTGAGTTAGGTGATCACTGAGAGGAATTAACCTCTAAGCCACTTGGTTATGAGAGTCAGCTGTGTCTACAGTGGGAGAACTTCTGTGCTGGAGACAGCCTTATGGGACAAGAGTTGTTTCAGTGGGGCTTTTGTGCTCATTGCATCTGCCCCAAGTGTGTTCCTTGTGGATCTGAGTTTTATTTAGGATGGTCCCATTCTGGCCACTGGGTGAGGCTGGCTCTTATATCTTTAAGGAGGTGTTGATTTAGCCTTTGCCTTAGGCTACTCAGCCTTTTATATGCAAAAGCCTCTGACGCAGCTTGGGAGGGGCGGAGCCTCGGGAGGTCTGCAGGGCAGAGCAAATAGCTATGGCCAATTCTCAGCCCTGCGCTAAGAGACACTGGGTCTCTGTGTCCCACGGTAATTGCTGCAAGCAATGCTGAGAGAAACCAGCTTTGGATTTCTTCCCAGTGCCAGTCAGTCCCCCTTCTCCAGGTGTGTGTCTGGGTCCCCAGAAACTCACCTGGAACTGGAGTTCAGAGCCGCCGGGAGCTTGTGGTTCCCTCTGGTTTGAAAAAGAACTGCGTCCTCTGGCGCCAGCCCTCTCCCCGAGCCCCGTGCGTGTGCCTCCGTACCTCTGTACTTTGCTTCCACCACTCCTCTGAGTCTCAGTCGCTTTCTAGTTGTAGAATTTTCACTCAGCCAGCCTTCCTGTGGGTGTGGGTGGTGTCCGTGTTTTCTTTTCGTGGTTATTTTTAAATAGTTGTGCACGGCTGCATTTACGGTGTTTACCTATGCTGCCATCTTGCTGTCTCTCTAAACTTAAGCATTTTAATTGTCATTTAGTTCTAAATATGTCTTAAATTTTAGGACTCATCAGTCATTTAGAGGTATGATTTTAATTTCTAAATGAAATTAAATTCAGGTAAGGAGGCCCTGGAAAAGGAGCAAGCTTATAGGAGAGATAAAAATGTGAATTCAAAAAAAAAAAAGTGAATTCAGATTGGGGTGCAGAGAGTTTGAGATATTCATGAGACATTTGAGAAGAGATGAAAAGGTAGGCAACTGGACATGCAATCTGTCATTAAGAAAAGCTTGGGTTTGAAAGAGTAATTTGAGAGTATCATGTAGATGGTAACTAATACCATGCGAATGAAGAAGATCGCCCAGGGAGGAGAAGAGAGCCTACAGAAATGCCTCAAAACTGAACATTCAATGGAGAAGAGGTGAACACAGCAGGTTTATTCAGACTATCCACACAAAGAATTCCCACATCCCTTTCACCTTCATTCCCCAAATATTAACATTTTACTAATTTGCTTTATCATTTTCTTCCTATGGATACCCATTAATATGAACCATTTGAAAGTAGGTTGCAGACATTTTGCTCCTTTATCCCTCAATACTTAAAATATATTTTCTAAAAACAAGGACACCCTCTTATATGTTCTCATAAATAAAATCATCAAAGTCAGGAAATTAAAGTTGATAGACATTATCAGACAATAAAATGCAGCCCTTTTCCAGATTTTACCAATTGTCTTAATAATGTCCTTTCTAGATAAAGAACATCCCTAAGTGAGCAGTGCATTCAGTTGCCATGTCTCTTTTGTCAGAGGACTACCTTTAGATGTGACACAACATGCTGCTGCTCAGGTGTTCTCTGACTTACCTCAGGAGCAATTGAGCCAAAGTTTTCTAACAAGTGAAGAAGCCAAGGCCTTCTGGGGAATCTAAAATCTGTGACTCAGTGAAGGTACAAGTTTTTTACACCAGCTTGGGTCGAGGCTGGTGGGAGTGAGGTGGGATAGTAAGAAGCTAGGAAAATTCCTAGGCCAACGGGATGGGGAAACTGAGACAAGAAAATTAAGCAAGGTTAAACAGTTTGAACAATTTGCAGCCAGCTAGTTAATCCCAAGACCTTATCTTCCCTGACCAAGAACACTTAAGAGCAAATGGTTTATACCTCTCCTCCCTAACCAGAGAATACATTGCTTAAGTCACCCTGGTCAAGAGATAGAGGACAGAGACCCAGTTAATGCCATTTGTGCCAGCCAAACCCAAGGATGGATGAAGTCGGGAACAAATAACAAAACCCCCATTAAAGCCAGACAGACCCAACATAAAAGTAAAACAGTAAAGCAGACCAAAGAATAATCCCAAACTCCCTAAACATTCTTTTTTTTCTGTAATACGAGAGAGAGAGAGAGAGAGAGAGAGAGAGAGAGAGAGAGAGAGAGAGTGAATGAATACTTGGAAAGCTGATGAATATTCTGCTGAAACCCTCCCCTAAGATTCTCACCCGCAGAAGGGAGATAATATCACCAAAGGATACCAGCATGGGTTCACCCTAGAGCATGCCCATGTTTCTTATTGGGCATGAACTTTTTACTTCCTTCTAAATTCTAAGAGTCCCCATAAGACTTGCTATCAGGGGAGCAGCAGGCAGCAGCAGCTTGTGCTTAGTTTACCCCTGATCCTGTCTGTCTCCAAGGCCCCCTTTTCTTATGATGTTCCAGTGAGCTGACAGCAGCTCTACCTTTGCTCGTTTCTTTCCTGTAACGCTGCTAGGGAGCCACAGCTGCCTTGCCTTTGCTTTGCTGTCCCCAGCTTTAATAAACATACTCTCAAAATCACTTGAATTTGTAGGTGAAGTCTTTCCCGCACGAAGTCAAGAACCCATACACTACAGGCCAGCCTCGGATCTGTCCAGGCCAGTCCCTGTGATAGAAGAACGGTAATTCTCACGAGAAGCCTGCAGTGAAAGGCATGGTTGCGGGAAAAACCATGAAGTGGGGGCCAACGTGACAGGTGGGGGCCAGCCCCATGGAAGCTTCGAAATTCCCAGAGGAAGACCACAGGATGTTGAAAAATAGAAGGGGAAGTTCCATAGGCTTATTCCTGGAGGGAAAGGCATTTTAAGATCCAGCAAGTTGGGAAGATGTCTGCAGCCAGCCTATGGAAGTCCCCACTGGTGTCCTTCAACCTGATTTTTGCCACAGCCACAGTAAGATGGTGGGGAAACAATCACCACCCCTTTCAAGGTACCTCCTGCCCTGCCACACACACTGGTCTACAGTGCAGCTAATGCAGCTCTTTTAGAGGCAACTGGGGAATTAGAATATGGTAATTAGATACTATCAAGGCATTATTGTTCATTGTGTTATCTGTGGTAAAGGCTTAAAGAAATATCCTCTTTTAAAAAAGAGACGCATACTGACTACTTATGCAGGGGAGAAAAGACACTGCATGTGGGATTTGCTTTAAAATGCTCACGAAAAAGAAATATATGATTTAAAAATAGAAGGTTTTGATACTTTTAAAATCTGGGGAATTTACTAAACTATTCTCTCCACTTTTGTCTAGTTTGAAGGTTTTCATGTTAAAAAACACACACACACACACAAAAACAGGAACATAGGTCACATCCCCGTGTTTGGGTGGAAGGACAGTATGAATGGTAGGACGTAGGAGCAGACCCCACATCATCATGGGCTGCGACGAACCTTTTCCCCATGACTCCTTTAATGCAGGTTGGGCTCTTGACCCCCACAAGTTGAAGAACAGCCATGGTTCAAGGGTCTCAAACCTGTACTGACCACAGGTAGTTCCTAAACATCTTATCACTATTTCTCCCAGGAAACCTTTGGAAATGTAATGCAAACACAAGTCCCGATAGCTCAGCCCAACCTGTCAGAGTTCCTCTGGTGGCTACACAGATTCGTTCAGTGCCCTAGGCCATTATCCACCACACAGCCATTTTAATGGTGTTCAGCTCTCACTTGCTATTTGAATCTTAATTCACATGTCAGTTCCAGAGAGCATGCTGAGCAGGCTCATGACAAGCTCATATCATCCGCATTAGTATTTTCCTCCATCATCTTGACAGTCGAGAGTTGGCAATATTACAATTCAGATGGCACTCTGCGATTGAAAGGAAAATTATGGTTGTTCAGAAGGCAGCTGGTGTGCAAGTGAATAGGATGAAGTTTCTATGAAGCTTTTCCTTTATCTTATGATATGAACATAATAAAATGTGGATTCGGCATGTGATTCTTACTTTAAAAGAACAACCCAAAGACACAGAGCTGTGGAGACAAAGGCAAACAAAGCATTCTGTTCCACAGTAATAATTTTTTTCCTTTTTATTCTTACACAGTAATAATTTTAATAAAAAGCAAAAATATCAAAAACATTCATTTATAAATGATTTCTTCTCTTTTGCAAAAGTTAACATCGTCGTTGCTGTACAAATCACTTGGAAATAAGTTTTTTTAGTGCCTAGTAATGTTTTTACAGCACATTTTCAGTTTGCCAATTAGGCAGGAAAAGCTACAATTCACTTTCAAGGAGAGAAGTGAGTTGAGGTACAGCCCACAGGTGAGCCATTACCTCACAGATCAGTTCATAAGTTTAGGAGCAAACTAAACAGATTGCTCATCTAAGGACACGAACTTCAAGGACAGTGACCAAGATGGCTGTTGTCAGGGCTATTCCCGTGTAAAAAAACAGAGAGACAAGACAAAACAAGTGGGGGAGGAGTGTTTTCCAGTGTTTTCCTTTTACTTCTAGTCAGTTTTGCACATTATACCAGGAAACTTGCTTTTGAGAAATATATCACACATGCTGCCTGCCTAGAACTAAGATGTTTCCATGGTTAGGTGCATCCATTTCTTCCTCCTTCACCCAGTGGCAGTGGAGTGCTGGAAATGTTTAACAACCAGCTCTTTGGGGATGGGGTGGGGGTGGGGGGGGTCGGGGGGACTTGATATGCAGTATTCGCGGTATTTGCCCATCTCTGTGGGGTAAATCTTCCCACCATGGCTGGTTTCAAGCTACCAATGTGATGTCACTGAACGGTGGAGTTGGGAAGAGGTGCACAGAGCACACCACCACTGGAATACACTATAGAATTTCCACCATTGGAGTACATTAGATGTCAGTAACTTCAAGTGCATAGATAACAAAGTGTACGAAAATAATTAGAAAGCGATGAATTTTGGGTGTTTATTAACCTATGTCTTTACTATAGTATATTTCATTGTAGGTTTTATAATTTAGTGTTTAATGGCGGCTGTTTAACCAGCTGACAGGATTCCTAGAAATCTAACAGTCTGCTCTCTCAGGGTGGTACAAGTGGGCTCCAGCACACCAGTGGTATTCTGGGAACCTCCAGGTGGGACTAAACAAACAAACCAGCCACCTGCCTAGTCCTGCCTTCACCAAGACCTGTATTAGTTCTGCAGAGGGAGCCCAGCTCTCCCCTTATAGGAGATCAGAGTTCCTTCTGAATAGGAGATTCTGGGAGTTCCACTCAGCAGAATCTTAGCTGCTTTATTGGCTGGTTCCTTCTGATCTCAGGGCTGTCATCCCTGCCAAGTCCAGATGGTGCTGTTGGACTATCAGGGTTTCCTGCACAGACCGCCGGCCTTCTGCACTCCCCTCACCCTCTGTCTGACAGATTTAATTCAGGTTCCTGGCACTGCCTCCTTCCATTTGATGCAAAGCCAGCAAACCTCATACAGGAAGAGCCAAAGAAACCAGGTGCTAAATCACCCAAGGTCAGGCTGCTCATCGGCTTTCCAGCCTCCCAGTTGTCAGAGGCAGCTATTCCTCCAGGATTTTTCTAAGCCAAACACACCCCCTATATCTTACACTATAGCATCGTAGAATCTTAGGGATGGATGGGACCTTCCAATCAATAAACCTAAACCACAGCATGCTTGAGCAGCCGCCAGCCCTCTCCACACTCCCCAGCATCTCTTCTTCCCAACTATAAAGCTGCTGTCTGCCAGCTTTTATCCCTTGGCGCTGAGCCACGTTCCATGGGCAGGAGCTGTTTGATAGCTGACAGTGGAGGAAGCCAGAGGGAAGGAACCTGCCGAAAGCCAGGCATGTGGTTAAGTGATTCACATTCACGATGGTGTTTATCACATTTATAGGTGATGAGACAAAAGGTTAGTAAGATTAAGTGACTTTCCCTAGGTCACAGAAGCTATAAGTGAAAGAGTCAGGATTTGAACTGGGGTTGTCTAGCTCAAATCGGCACCATTTACATTAGTCCATGTTGCTTTCTGTAAAGCGTGACGACCCTGGCCGCTAGTGGTAAGTACCGTTGCAGTGATGACTAGTGCAGTGGGAATGAAAAATGTATCATCTGAAGCGATGGCACTCAAGTTCCCTTTGAGGAGGAAGCCATCTTTGTGTAGGAAAATGCCTTTAATAAGCCACCCATGGTAGAAGGTGAAATCCTAAAGGTAAGTGTGTTGGCAGGAATGCCTATACTGTGGTACCTGAGACCATAAATGGATTTGGTTTATCCCCAGGGAGACAGGTAGCACACGGAGTGGGCGGGGAGTGGATTCCTCTGTAGTGTGTAAGAGCATTTCACGAATGGGGTGCCATGTCTGCATTGCTGTAACATCTTCCATTTCCTCCCACGTCACTGAGACACACAGGCACGTCTGCATGCACACACACTAACTCATTTGCATTTTGGTATGTGTGAAAATGGGGGAGGGACCTGAGCTTCATGTCTCAGCGGATGCAGTGCAGGAATGAGACACCACTGTTGCTTAGAATGTGGCAGCAGAAGTCTGGAGTCAGTGGTGACTGCCAAAATACAAGTCCCTTAGAAGTCACAGAGATCCAGGGGCCCTGTCACCAGACTTGTCTTGATCTTGGGGGCTTGGAGGATGGAGCGGGAGTTCCCCAATTGACATATGGGCTACAACAAGGAGGACTCTGCACCTAGTGGCTGGCAGCAAGGGGGATGCGCTGTGGGAGGAAGCCTTTAACTTCGTGGCTGATTACAACTAGAAAATGTGTATCGGTCAGGATTCCCCCTCACATGTGCCTGAGGGGACAAGTTTGGAACCTTTAAGCCCTTGGCTTCCGCAGAGGCCCACAGAGGTCTCCACAGACTCTAAACCAGGCATCCTCAAACTACGGCCCGCGGGCCACATGCCGGGTGTTTTTGCCGCCGCTGCCTGTCCTGCTTAAAATAAGCTATGTGCAGTGTGCTAGGAATTTGTTCATAGTTTTTTTAAACTATAGTCTGGCCCTCCAACGGTCTGAGGGACAGTGAACTGACCCCCTGTTTAAAAAGTTTGAGGACCCCTGCACGTTTCACAGTGAGGGACCGAGAGCCTTCCGTGGCTGTGCATGGGCCTTCTCTGTCACAGCCCATCACTGATGGTGCGAGGTGGGGCTTCATGGTCTTGGCTGGTCTAAGGAAGGCGCAGGCTACGAGCCAGCTTGCACCATGGAAATCTCATATATGCTTCTGCGGCTCTCACCTAAACATCATCCCAGTGCAGAGTCCTTCACAGCTGGCACATCCACACCATTTTGATCCAGAGCAGAGGCTCAGCAGGAGGGGAATGGGCAGAGGGTGGGGCCAGGATGGCAGCAAGTGCTAGAGGCCTTGGAAGAACAGAGCCACCTCTGGAAGTATGCAAACTGGATGAGGAGTCTGCCTGCCTGGGACTCAGCCTTGCTGCTGACTGGCTAAGTGACCTTGGCTTCTGGGGTTCAGATCCCCTCTCTAAAATGGGGACTTGCACTGGTCTCCAAAATGCAATTATTCCTGTGGCCTCAAATCTGGCTCACTGAGTCGCCTCAGCAAACAGGAAATGGCAGAGAAACAGGGCTGGGATGGCAGCACCAGGCCCAGGATAGGGCCTCAGGTCAGCACGGGAACCACATTGGAGAAGGACATGGAAAGGCTTAAAAGGACGTATTGTACTCGGTGGTGTGAGTTCTAGAAGGGAGAGCTGCAGGATTCAGCCATAGACCTGGAATGGAAGTATAATACTGTTTTAGGAAGAATTAAAACAATATATTCCTGAGATAGATGGTCTTCCAGGTAAGAACTTTGGAAAGCCATGATCTCGTCTTGAGTCTCAGAGGCAGTCCAACACAGCACCAGGTTTTCTATGAGGCTGCAGCAGCAGGTCTAAGGACATGAACTTCAAGGACAGTGACCAAGACGGCTGTTATGAGGGCTCTTCCCAAAACATCTGCACAGACTGACAGAAACAGAAGCCTCACTTCCAAATGCAAAAGAAAGTGTTAAGCTGAAGTGCCCTGTTTTACTAACTTTGGCTTCCTTCTCTGCAATGTCTCCTTATACCCACCTCAGGGAGCTGTGGCTCTGGGCTTCTCCACACAGGCTGTGCTGGTCCATTCACTTCCGGGAGAGGGTCAGCTATCACTTGATCTTCGAAGCTCCAGTGAGCTGCTCCAGTCTCCCCTGATTTACATTCAGTGTTCTCAAGACCAGCATTTATCAGGACTTAACGAAGGATGAGGCACATTTCTCCCCTTTCAATAGAGGAGGATGGGAACCCAAACATCATATTATCTTTTTCCAGAATAATTTCAATGGACCCCTACCTCTTCTCATACATATTTATAATTCTTTCATTAAAACAGAAGAGCCATTTCTTCCTCCTTCTCACTAGAATTACAAATGATCCCAATTTCTTATTTCTCTCACCAAAATATCACTGAACTATTCCAGACCTTTCCTCTTCCTGTCCTGTCTCTCCTCACCCCATGCACACTGCCATCGAATGCCCCTTTAGCTGGGAACAGTGAGCCTGACCAGTAAGCTTGTCATCCACTTCTTTTGCACCCTGGCAACCCCTCATCCATCAGCAATCAGACAGTGTAGACGTTTTTCCCAAGTGCAGAATCATATATATTCTGAGTGACTGAGTTATTGGCATTCAAGTTTTGACCAGTTTCAAGATGCTATTAGATAATGGGAAGACCATATACAGACACTGCAATTTGTTATATAAGGAAGACTGTTAGTTGATATACACGAGTCAAGAGTTTCAGGTTATATATGGAGCAGGAGTTCCCCAATTGACACCCAGAAGGCTACTTGAGTACACTGCAAGCCTTACTCCTTTCAGTTGTAAAGCCCCTGAGAAGCTGCCTCCTTTTTTAGGGCCTCTACCAGTGTTCAGTGTGCTAATGCCCAGCCTTTATGATCTCTTTCTTTCTTAACTCCCTCAGAGGGATGAGGAGAAACTGTTATAAAACCAGATGTGACAGATGTTCTTCCACCACCTCCCACAGAATGCATACCCATTAATGAACTCACTTCCACCTCAAAGCACCCTCAAGAGCTAAGCTGAACAGGCATCTTCCCTACCTGAAGAATGGAAAAATGGAGGCACAGAGACCACCTGATTGTAGAAGTTCAATCAGCTGTTTAAGGGGAGAGTCAGAACCAGGATCTGGCTCTGTGCCCCATGTTCCTTCCAGTAGCCCTGTGGGCAGCTGTGACAAGTATGGTCCAGCCTAGCCACCTGACTGGGGCTGAGTCCACAGCCAGTATGGGAAACCCTGGAGGGGGGCTATGATCCAGCTGTGATCCAGCTTTCTCTCCTTCCAGACAGGGCTCAGTTCCAGGCAATGATGCCAAATGACTACAGATGTCACTAGCCGCTGGAAAATGCACCCCACTTGACATATCTGGAAACGCTCTCTAGCTGCTCTGCTCAGGAATGGGGCTCATTAGCATGCGTTAGATAAAGTGGGGAGACTGGGCTTAAACAGTGAGAATGAGTGAAACGTAATTCACTTGGTTCCAACATTCCCAAAGAAAGCATCTGGCCAATTGCAGAGAGAACAGGCCTAGAACTATCCTTCCAAACCTCCCCTGAGTGGTAAACATAAGGTACATGTTGTTACCTATATAAAGATGAAGTATTCCATTTTCAACTGTAAAGGACACATTGCTAAGGTTACACATGGGACTGCATTTAAACTACAGCTGTGTAGTGTACGTCTCCATTACATGGCGCTAAAGATTTTCCAGTTGTACAACTGATACTTGAAATCTGATTTTAGTCACAGTATTTTAAAAGCCAATTTCTATTTAAATGTTGTGGGGGGGAAAATGGAATTGTTTGACCTTATACACATTTTTCATTTATAGAAGAGTAAGTACAGGAGTGTACACATCCAAGTGGGTGTTGTTGCCTTTAAAGTACGAGTAGTCACCTTGGGAAGATGTATGTTTAGTCTAGTGAAACTGACATTACTCAGAATATTTCCAGAACTGTCTTTGGAAACTGTCTCCTTATCAACTTTCTTCAGTGTTGTTAAGTCTTTGTCCTTAAAGGGTAGATTTATTTTTCAAGAAATGATTATTTTTTAACAGGCAGAGAACATTAGAAGAAAAGTCCAATAAATATAATGGGTGATGGAGCGTGGAACTACCTCTGGGGAGGGGTGGTGTAAAAAACAAGACCTGCCTTAGCTCGTTTTTCTCAGTGGTTACGGTGTCAGCCCAGGGAATGAAGGGTCTTGGGTTCGATTCTGGTCAAAGCATATTCCTCGGTTGCAGGCTTGAACCCCAACCCTAGTCAAGGTGCGTGTGGGAAGCAACCAATTGATGTGTCTCTGTACATTGATGTTTCTGTGTGTCTCTTCCCCTCCCTTCCACTCTCCCTAAAAAATCAATGGGAAAAAAACAAAACAAAAAACCCAAAACCTCGAATGAGGATTAACAAAAACACACATAACAAGACCTGACTATAGGTTGCGAGCCCTCCTTCCTTGCGTGGTTTCAAAGATAACTCTGAACGGGAATTCTATGTGTTCTTGGCACATGCAGTATGGTCTCCCAGGAAATAACCCTGACTGTGGTAACCCTTGAGTGCCTGTCTTGGTGTATTTGGTTAAAATGCAGCCTTGCCCGTTTTCAGTCATACTCCACAGAGCAGCAGTGGAATGCTCCCTTCCTATGACCTCTCAAGGGAAGGCTCGTCAGCTGCTGCCTGAAGAGTTGAAATGAAAAGCACTCGGTGTCATGTCTACATTATCCAACA
Organism: Murina feae; assembly: GCA_004026665.1. Lineage (NCBI taxonomy): Eukaryota > Metazoa > Chordata > Mammalia > Chiroptera > Vespertilionidae > Murina > Murina feae. The sequence goes on along the minus strand of PVJC01021853.1, from coordinate 4,986 downwards.
CCCCCCCCCTCCCCCCCAAATAGGCAATGAGTAAGTCCTGATACCTGCATCTTCCCAGTTTGGAAAGGTGGGTAAGGTCAGGTCTCTGGAACCTGGATAATACTAGAATGTCAAGGGGATTGGAGTGTGTTTCCAATAGCTCTATCTACCTAACAGGTCCACATACCAACTCATACAAGAAAACCTCCTACAGCTAAGCAGTGCATGAAGTTTCAGTAGAGGAGGGGTGAGGTGATTATCGTCCAGTAGCTTTCCAGGATATAAACCAATGGCTTTGGAACGACAAGTAAAAATCGTCCGTTGAAGAGAGAGTCCCTGGTGTCTGGTTCTAGTACACGCGTAAGAAATAAAGTGTGTGGCCACTGGCTCATTCAGTTGCATTTCCAGCGGAGGCCAAAGGCAGCGGAGGTGCAAGAGGCTGCGGGGGCTGGCGTTAGTTGAAGCAGGTCTGTAAATTCGAAGTGGCAAAGCATTTGTAGAATGGCCCAGTTACAGAGCAGGACATTTGCCAACCAGTGAATTTACTTTCTACAAAGTGCTTCACTGAAAATGCTAATGAGGAAGCTCCCTAGAACACCATATCCTGAGTGTCAGAGAAATATGGTCAAGATGGAGGAGGAGCAGAGATCAATCTTCTACTAGTATTCAAACTGTGAATTCACCAAGCATCTCACACGCACGGGCGCGTGCGCACATACACACACACACACACACACAATGAAAAGCACATAACTGAAGCCACATTCCACCTCTTTTGCACACGCCTCTATCGGTGGTTGCTTTTGTGTAAAGCACAGCCAGGAGCTTTTCCGACTTAATGGGCTCTACTGCTAAAAGCCAGAAGCAGCAGCACAGAGTCAGTGCCTTAAAATCATTCGGGATATCCAAGTGCTTGCAGCAGACCTCAGTCTCGAATGGATCAGTCAGATATTGTTCCTGGTGAGCATTTTTAGATTATCTTTGTAAAAACCACAAAGCTAGGCCATTTGCTTAAATCATCATTAGAAAGAATGTCGAGTGCCCAGATGGGATCTCTAGTTTCTGTGCAAATGAAATCGCATTAGTCCAGATTTTATTCATTCAAAACTACTGGGGAAGCAGTAGGATTTGGTTTAAATGCTGCCAACAAAAGCAGGAATTCACTTCAGTTTTAATTCGGAAGCAATCCTATTGTTAATGTTGTAGCTGGGTTCGGGCAGCGTGGGGGGTGGGGGCCCTGGTGTGCTTGCTGAGGGACCACGGACCTCTCCCAGTTCAGGCTCACTCTCACTGGAGGTAGACCCGTTGTTGATGGTGTAGATGCTCTCTGCAACGCCCCGAGCTGTAGCACAGCCGTCTGGCTCGCTCTTCTCCCTGGGACTGGACAGGCCTGGGCAGATGGCCATCTTCCCAGTGTGCATATTTGGCAGCAAGGACACAGCATAGTCCGCAATGATCGCACCCACATCTAAGTTGCACGCCTGGTCAAAGGCGAGGAAACCAACGTTGGCGTTTGCCTCACACACCACAAAGGAGCCATCATCCATGATGAGGAGATCAATGCCACAGAAGTCCATGCCCAGGATATTGGACACCTGAATAGCCAACTGCTTGCCTTGCTCTGTCAGCGGGCACATGACACCCACACCACCTGTGGGGAAAGCATAGTGATGTAATGATGACGTCAGACACTGACTAGCAGGGAGAGTGCTGAGGAAGGACAGCGAGCAGGGCATTTTCATTATTCACAAAAGGTCTGGAAAGACATCAGGAAAACAATGTGATCATTTTTTATCTAGAGTCTTAAATGCTTATACCCTCTGACCCAATCATTCCACTTCTTAGGAAATAGTCTTATGTAACAGAGAAAAGGCTTGATGCACAGATGTTGATGTCCGAGTTATTTAAACATACTGAAAAATCATTGTGCCTGGAACATAGTAGGTACTCAATAATAAATGTTTGCTGATGAATAAATGAAAATTTATAACCTAAGTAACTCACAATAGAGGAAAACAAATTATAATCTAAATAGCTCACAATATTTACAACCATTAATAATAATGTGATCCCATAGAAAAATATGTAGGATTAAAGACTATGCAGTATAACCATGCAAAATGATATTTTTAGAAAAAAAGATAAAAAGAAATAATACCAAAATGTTAACTGGTTGTCTCTAGATGGTAAAGTTAATGATAAGTATCTTTTCATTTGACTTTGCTATATTTTTCAGGCTTTCTATGTTGAGGATGTACTCCTTGCATAATTAGAATAAAACAGAATTAATTTATTATTTTTTAAATAGAGAGAGATGGAGAGGCTTGTGAGACAAATCCTATAAAGGACAGAAAGAGTCTGATTGCTCTTATTTGTTAAAAAGCTAAAACTTCAGATTTAATTGTCTCCCTTAGTCTCCCTAGAAAGACTTATAACTTGTATTCTCAGGTCTAATAACTAATGTCTTTCCTTAACACTGTTCTTTCCCCACCTATTATATTGTATAAAGAAAAGGCTATAAAAACAGCTCAGCAGGAAAAGTAATGTGGATAAATTAAAAAAACATGTGGTTTCTTGTTAGAAACTAAAAAAGACAAAACAGCCCTGGCGAGTGTGGCTCAGCTCGTTGAGCATTATACCATGCACCAAAATGTCGCTGGTACGATTCCCGGTCATGGCACATGCCCAGGCTTCGGGCTTAATCCCCAGCAGTGGGTGTGCAAAAGGTAGCTGATCGATGTTTCTCTCCCTCTCCCTACCTTTCTCTCTAAAATCAATAAAAACATATATATTTTTAAAAGACACAACAATAACACATAAGGTTCAATATTGTTGCACTGCACATGACTGTCATTAAAATTAAACAAGATAATATGTTAGGTACTTAGTACTTTGTCAACCTGAGCATAGAATTTGTTTCTATTACACCGCTTTACCACAATATCTTACAGTGATCTCTTTATGTGTCTTCTCCTTTACTGGACCATAAGCTAGGGCAAGGATTTTCTCATCAGTCACTACACTCTCAATATCTACCAAAGTCCGCTTATGGAAACTGCTCATCCAGGATTAATAAAGGAAAGACAAAATCAATGTCTCAGTCTCTTTCTTAGTCTTTAGACTTGGGATACTCATCTGGTGATTCAGGAAACAATAAAAATAGGTACTTTTTCTTTTTTTGGTACTTTTTCATATTACCAATGTGAAAATTCGTTTAATGAAGTAGACAATAGCTTTCTATTTTGGGGGCAAGAATTGACAGTCTTCTGGGACATCTTCATTCACCACTACAGAAAACAAGCTTTATTAAATAAGTTCATGGTGTGAGGTTATGCATTTGGCCCAAACATAAACTCTAGCTTTTTAATAACATCATACGTGTAAGAAAAACAACTTTCAATTGTAGTATAAAAGCGGAATTTGCTCTGCGTCATGACATTGCCTTACTTTAGACCCTCACTATTTCTTGCCTGAGCTGTTACAGCAGCTTCCACACTCGCCCTTGCCTTCAAATTCATCCTCTACCCAGATGTCAGTTTCTCAAACACGGATCCTCATGTCAGTCACTACTCCCTTGTGTAAACCTGACTGCTAAGTCCTAACACCTACAGGATAGGGTTCAAACCTTAGTGTCCCAACACCTCTGGCCTGACCTCTGTCACAGCACTTACACCATCTGTCCCCCTGCTGGACTGCTTGCTGCTAAAAGAAAGGGCTTGTTTCTAATTCTTAGCTATGGATCCTGGCACCTAGCCAGGATCTGACTAGATAGAGGGGACAGGTATACATTTACTGAATGGGTCTAAACATCCTAATGAGAACTCCTAGTGGCCTCCTATAACCAACACCCAGACTCTGGGCCTTGCACCTTACCGAGAGAGCAGTTGCTCTGCATCCGTCCGTCTGTGGAGCAGCGAAGCATAGAGCCTATCACCTGGCCCCCGACCACCACCACCCGGATATCTTTTCCATGTGACTCCTTCACATACTTCTGGAATAGGTAGGGCACATCATGGCGGATCAGATGGCAGATGTCTGAGAGGTGATGTTTATCTCTTGCAAGGAAAACAGCCTTTCCTTTAAGAAAGACAGCAGAGACGGAGTTAGAGCAGCCTCTGAACCCTGTCCTGGCCGACCTGTCTCCCTTCCGATACAGTCATCAATGCTTCCTGAACTTGCCTCACTTCAGTCTCTTCTACTTCTCTGACTAGACTTTTTGCTTTTTATCAAATGGCTATTGAACTTTATTTTCTCTTGATTTTGCTCAGGTCTTAATAATGTCGACTGTCTCCCTATACCACCACTCTTATCAAAATGAAGTAATAACGTATTCCAGAAATATAGAGAAGGGGTCAAAATAAAATCCTAAGGATCAAGTCAACTCAGTTCCAAAACAGTTATTGGCATCTCTTATCACCCTGAGGATGTGGATCAGGCAGGGTCCATGTCTAACTTATGTTTTAAAAATCCCCCAAACTTCATACTGAACTTGATGCACAAAGCAGAACATAATTGATTGAACATACTTTAGAATAATTCTAAAATAGATGGAGATCCAAAAAAGGTAAGTACAACACCGCATGATTTCACGCTGAGGTCTTTGAAAAATACTATAAAGTTCAAAAAGTAAGTCACTGACAGACATCCTTCCTCTTTTTAAATATAAGAAACTTATTATTTGGCAACACCTATTAATTCTAAAAGGAATGATCTATACTTCTATTTCTCTTGGGAAAGCATTTCTTTCTTTTTAAAAAATATTTTATTGATTTTGACTCCAAATTATTTCCTGCTTGACCAATGCTTTTGCAATTAGCTGGCATCTGCTTTTCATTTGCATATCAGCTAATATATCTGACAGGGGTTCCTGATAGCTTTGCTTTGCAGATCTGACATGAGCACACCCAATTTGAGCATTTTTGTTAGCAAATACGGGATGGTTTTCCTAAGATGTGTGTCTTAAAAGGAGTGGGATCTTTCTGAAGTCTTCATAAAAAGAGTGATGGG